>OX463855.1:26215395-26257981 GCA_949825065.1 Odontocerum albicorne
GGTGTACACCACTCTTTTGACGCCTACCTACTCCCCTCTCCTTATTTATCACTTCTCCCCTCTCCCTCTCCTGTACTTATTACAATTAGAAAAGAAATGTATTTAAGACGTAATTTGTTTCAACTTCATCTGACGAGGAAGATGGAGGTCTTTGAAACCGGTAGTGAACTCAAATAAAACAGTGGTGAATACAAAATTAAAAAAAAACAGTGTTTTATTCATTTACTAAAAAAATATAATTAAAGTTTAATTTAATAATTCAAACGGAGAACATATTATACCACGTCAGGCAGTTATAATATCACCCAAGTGTATTTGAAAAGAAAAACATCCTTAACTGGTAGATTGTCACTAACAGCCTTGATACATTTGTATTTAGGTGTACAAAATCAACCTTTAAAGAGTCTGAGAAATGAAGGCGGATGAAAATTGAAGTTCGAAAAAAAAATTGTCGTTGATTCATAGAACACTCGATTCGCTGTCAAAACTGTAAGATATAATTTCAAATGTATAAATTATAATTTAATTTGTTCATATTTTTTTATTGATAATTTGACATTTATTATATTGTAAATAACCTAATTTTATATATAACATTAAAAAAATCCTCGAATATCGACGAAAATAGTCGAAATTATTAAATAAGAATGAAGATAATTCCTTCAAAAAGAACAAAAATATAACGACAAAGTGTGTACCGCCGTTCGACCAAAATTTGTGGAATGGCGGTACACACTTTCAAGTAAAGGCAATAAAATGTTTTTTAAGGATAGTTTTTGAAGATATGGTATTAATACTGAAAAAGAAGTGGTTACGATGAAGAAAGATATGTTAAGATGGTTCTGCAATGCAGAAAGAACAATAGAAAGATTTAAGAATAATAGCTTATACGAGTAGTGTAGCAGATACGAGTGAGTAAGAGCTAAAAAACGTTATATGACCTATTAAATCTAATAATGAAAGAGGAAAGAGTGGCATACCTTTAACAAAGGAAATTATGCTTAACGAGATGTATAGAAGCGGCAGAATTGAATGATGTGTCAGGATAAAATTATATAAGTGGAGATTTGTTCGCTTTGCCTACCCCATTGGGACATGGTGTGATGGTGATGTATTTATAAGAAACGTTCCGTCAAATACTATTTTTACTTTAAAAATTCCTCGTTTCGGGTAAGAGTTTGCATGAGTTTAATAAAGTGCAAAGATAAACATTAAACGCAGGTGCGAATGTTAATTTCTGTTGATAATGTTTTAATCACGAAGAACTTAACATCACTTTAGTTCTAAACAAAACAACTTTTTATGAGCTATCTGTAGTCAAACATATAATAATATTACTTACATAAAAACCCTGTGTATAATATTTTCAAATATTGATATACCAATTTGTTTTCTTTCGTTTGGTACCCTTCGACATAACTGAATTGATGATTCGGATGAATATTGAAGAGCATGGTCCAGAAACAATATTTTCTTGGACCCTTGTAACCGACCCTATGGATTTAGAACCACTGAAGTAGGCATGGGACTCATGATTCATCAGTATACCTGTTTGTTGCACTGTGGCATGTGAAGATACATTAACACTCGCACACGTACTCGGCACTTGCGAATATTGTTACCTGGTGAACTCTTACCTGATTGGGACTTTTTTTGTTTCTTTCAGAAATAGACCACTGAATCCCCGAGTGAAAGTCAAATATCTTACAACTAGGTCATCACATGCCAATCACTTCAAGCTTTTCACATTTTTAGATTCTTTCCTCCTTTCCCGACATACACCTAGACAAAACCGGGTGCGACCGCTAGTTCAAACTTTACTGTATCGAAACATTTATTCCCTCCGTATGTAGAAATCATCTGCCATGCAGATATTTACCTACATTCAAAGAACATGTTTTTACAAGAATTTTATATTGCCTAATTATTCTCTTAAGTTGTAAAAATTTATTCAGTCTTAGTGCACCGTTTCTTAGCCTGTAAGCTGAAATCCCTAAAGGGATCAGATTTTTCCATTGGATTTATCATCTTATGTATTATATTATTGCATAATACTACATTTTCTATGTACTCGTATACAGTAAAACCTGGTGGATTAACTTCTATGTTACCATATCTTCCAACAAACCAGAAATATGTGTAAGAGGCTTTAACAAAATACCACCGATGTGAATCGAACCCGTTACCTCCTGGGTGGAAGATAGTCGTCTTACACTCTAGGCCAAATCATGATCATTTCTCGAAATAGTTGGGAGGGGGATAGTACACTTTATATTAAAAATAAAGTTATTTTTTAATTCCACTAATTAGTGGAATAATAAAGTTTTTTTTTTTAAATATTCCTATATGGAGTCTCAATGTTATAATCAATATATGTGTGCCAGAATAAGGAATAAGGAGTTAAGAAATAATACGGAACAAAAGAAAATGCAGTACTTAAGATGAAAAAAGGCATTTGGTTGGTTCGATCACTTATTAATGAAAGATTTATGAAAATCATCTATACAAGTAGTAAAGAAGGTACGAAAAGATTTAAAACAAAAACGTGACATGAAATTCTGAAAGAGCGAAAAGAAAATCTTTTATAATAAGATGGTATACATGACAATGCGAATGAAGTTCATATCAGTTCTCTCAGCTTACCCTGAAAGGTACATGGTGTGATGATGTTTAATATATTCAGCCTTCATCTCACTAGAGTTAGTTTAGTGGCCCTCATAAACTGTCTTTTATTTAAAAAAAAAAACAAACAACCCTTAAGGTGATAATTTATTACGAAATTGCGCTATAAAAAGTAGTATACATTTCTTTTGTTTAAGACTGTAGAGGTAGTACGAGTATAATACATTCTACTGAGAATGTTTTATGAATTCATATACTAACTTATTATTACTGTCGTGATTCTCATAAAAGGTTTAACGACTCCTTTTCATTCATCCCTACACTTTGCAAGTCGAAGTGGTTAAGGGTAGTCCTGTTATGTAATTAACTTGGCTAGTGCAGTGAATCGTAGATCTTCCACTTGGGCTTTGTCCCTTCACGCTTCAAGTAACCACAGACCTCTAAGCTTGCCGTGGGCGATGTGTTTAAAGAATAGGAGAACTCGTTTATATATATATACCTTATTGTTAACAATTGTGACACTTTACTAGTTCATAAAATAAAGATTTTTGCGTCTTGTCTTAGATTAAATTCTCATCATACGCATCGTCGCGTAACTAGTCATCATCTCAGAAGAGTTCATTATTCGTATTTTGCTTGTTCGTATAATTATATTGTCGCCCTGTGTTGTGTATCTGGTTAATACAGAGCTTAAAGTTTTACATTAATTAATTTCATATTTAGGATTAATTAAAATACTGATTATATCCTAAAGTAATGTACAAATGGTTGTGTATGTACCATTTTTAAATTTCAGTGACAGTAGAACCCTTATTTTTAACCCAAAAATTTCGTTTTACACAATTGAAACATCAAAATACACACTCTCAATCAACAAAAACTACTTTAATAGCAAATTTCTTGTTAAAAGAAGGCGAATGTAAAAAATTGTTGGTACTTAAAACCATAAATTTTCTTTAACCATTAAATACCTAATTTACTAATCTTAACTGAAATAATATTCTACTTTTGTGTATTAGGATTTTTGAGAGTCTATTTGTTATAATTTAACAAAAAAATGTGTATTAGAAATGGATCTTTGATAAAAATGTACTTTTTTAAGACATTTTTTAAATAATTAAAATTTTCAAAGATAACAACAACGCTATGACGTAACATACTTGTCCCTTTCATTGAATCCTTTTCTTGAGTTCCTTCCGGAATGTAAGTGAAGTGGTTTTTATTTTACATTTGTATTTCTAGTATATTTGTTTTATGAAAGAAACTACAAAGAAAATTTTGCAGATTTTCCGATATCCTATAGTAACACATTCGGTTCAAGATAGAGCGTAGTGTTCATGTATAATCATAACATTAGATAAGACCAATCTTTAAAGGTTGATTTCAGGTGCTTGTCCTGAAGCGGCACACGCAACCCACCCCTCTTAACACTTAGACACAGAATATTTTACGTCATCATACCAGCAACGGCAAAATACCTGCCATGATATCCCGCCCTATTGGATTGATTCAGATCTATTAATTTATTCGATTAATATGAGTTTGACTTCAAAGCTGTTTTCCTCTCTGAAGTAATATCTCTCCGACACAGATTTGAAAGATATAATGAAAATATCTTATTAAGGGGCTTAAATACAAAGATACAGTGTTTGAAATCAATTCGTTCGCGACAATTGAGCTAATGTACACTTTTCCAAGCAGCGTGGTACGACACTATTTATGAGTTGCATAAATCAGCTTACCAACTGTATTGAAACGGTATTGTTATGTGAAACGTGAAGCTTTGATATCTGTGAAACTTGAAGATTATCTGGTTTATGTGTTTTGTCATCTTCCGTATAATTTATATAATCCACTTCATATGTTTCAGATACATATATAGTACAATAAGGTCTGACAGAAAATTGAGTTCACTAATAAAACCACCGGGAATCGAGTATGAGATGTTTGTTTATTTAGACAGAACGCTAACTTTTGGGCTAAATGCATCGATAAGACTTTTAATACTATGAAAAGTAATAACACGAACGATGAAGATTACAACTATTTTCAATTTTCCTTGAAAGCATCGGGAATTGAACTTAGAATCTTTGAATAGGCGATGTGCATTCTTCTACTAGGTCACGGAGGTCAACCTTTGTGAAGTTTTCCCGCAAAGTCTGCCCCCCCCTGAATTGCCTTCATCCCCTTTAAATAACCACCCTGTGAGGGCAGAATTGGGGTAGTTCGTGTGCAGTTTTCCTTCTTGGTGTTCAATTGAACAGATTATTTCACGTTGGATGTCTATTGTTACCGTTAAATTATTGGTTGAATCTGTTTTTTTTTCAAGTTCAAAACATTTTTCTGTAAGAATGTTGCAGAATACATTTACAAAAACTATGACATTATTTTTAGACATACGAGTAGAAGAAAACTCTTTTGAGAGGGGCAAATAGATCACAAAGCCAAACCTCCTTTATCAGAATATACTTCCTTCGGCTACTCCACATCCATATGGTTCTCGTACAGCTCTTTCCGCTTCTTTCCTCTTTAATTTTTCGTTAGTTAAAAAAATCTATTTATCTGCTACAAGTAATACGTTTTGTAAGTATTTTGTATCTCACTATCTCAATTTCCCACAACAATTTTAATAATTCTTTCTTAATCGATCTTTCCTTTCTCTTCTTCTTTAATCCAGACATTCTTCACAAACACGCTTTTATCCTGCTTCTAGAACTTCTTTTCAATGCCTAGTTTTTTTTATTTATCACGTGGGCGTAGCATACCACGGATAACAATTTTTGACAATTTTCTAATAAATTTATTAAAATAACAGTATTTAGTGCTTTATCGATCATATTTTCTGCAACAACACATCTTTCAATTTATTTGTCTATCTTACTTTATTTATGAAACATATTTTCTAATTAGCGAAATTCCTTAACATGCTTTATTATACTACTTTATTGCTCGCTCATATAAATATGAAAGAAATAATCCATCAAGTTTTTCTCACCAAAAATATCTACTGCAATGTAATTTCAACTTTCCCGTAATATTAAAGAAACTTTGTTTTTATGTTTTCAATAATTACAAATGTGCTGGTTATTGTCTTCTACTCTATGTAACAACTTTCAGAATAAATATCATTGCTGAAAACTATGTGACCCACGGTTTATAGCCGTTGAACCATTTGATTGATGACAATGGATATATCACGGCATCAGTTTATGAATAATAATTCCTTCTATTATGTCATATTCATAATATTATGAGTGATTAACACCCACATTCTATGTATAATGAGTAAGTTAATTAAATATTGGGCGCAAAATATATATCTAACATAATAGTCTTAGGATCATCTTTTCCAACAAATCTGATTTATGACTTGTTCTACGAGTATTCATAGAACTGAAATTTTTTTGATAATATAAATACAATTCAAATAAAATCAGTGTTATAAATGAAAAATGTAAATTTATGATCACACTTTGAATGAGGGACCCATTTATATTTTAAGTTAAACTCTCGCCACTAATCGTTCGTCACCGCACGCTCAGCAAAACTGCGATGGGTGTGACCGAAGCTTTACATGAGTTATCCAAACTCCTGTCCAGTTTACCTGTATGGAAAGCCTCTAGCAGATTCTCACGTAGAGGGTTCGCTACGGTTCCGAACTTTTCCGAAGGAACCCGACCACTCGCTCGGGCCTAGCCGTTAGGGGATGCAACGGCCGTTAGTCGGTCTTGGGTTGCCGTCGTTACAGCACAATCGGAAGCGTTGCTGCCCCTTAAAAGCGTCGCGCGCGCTCGTCGTTAGTGTTTTTCCGATCGTTGTCGTTACCCCGCAAACCGCGCGAAATTTCGTTTTGTATACATAAAATTCTTGCTTTCAAAACGTTTTGAATAACCGGAACGATTTTTTTTGTGAAATTCATTTACTATGCACAGTGGTTTTGTTTCGTTAAAAGAAATTTATATATTTGAATTTGACAACACAAATTTCCTTTTTTAATGAAGTATATTTGATCACGTGTTTGAAGTAAGTGTTTTAATTATCTACGTCATGTTTTGACGATTTGTTTATTATACATTTAAATAAAATTAGTTTACTTTATTACATAAATTTATTTAACATTTTTTTTGTTAATCCATAACGATGTGTAAAAATAATGAATTTAAATAATAATGGTTAGTTTCTTTACATTCATTTTCTCGGATTGTTTTACGAACTGTTGGAAATAAAAAGCAGGAATTTTGGACGGGAAATAAAAACCAGGTAATAATAAGTCTTTTTAATTATATATCATAATTTCATTTAATGGGTATTGATACTTGTATGTTAAATTATTATCAGTGTAGTTTTGGAGAGAATGTAACTTATTTTAAAATAAAGAATCAATTTTCGAAGAATAAATAACACGGCATTTACTCAGATCGGATATTTTATTTAACTCGTATTACTATGATTAATTGTAGTGTATTGATTACAATGGAATAAAAGCCTTGAGATAATTTGATTCGAGTTTGAACCAATATTTTAAGTAGATAAGCATGTTATTTGTATTATAATTGGTCAAGTATATTATCAATTTGTTTAGATATTCGATTACTCAGTTTGAAATCGGCTTTTTAAGCAAATTAAAGATGAAATAAGTTAAACTTTATTTTACCAATATGACCACTCTTGTTCTTCAAAGTTATATCTATAAATCCCACATATAGAACCTCTTCATCAGTTGATTTGTGTCAGGTTATCGACTTAAAATAACTCGACTAATGATATTCAACGTATTTTTTAGTAAATAAAACGATATAAGTATTTTTTCCATTCTTACATTTTTTAACCATACATAATATTTTAATTTAAACAAATTATGGATAAAAACTATAAATCAAAACTTTTATAACTGTTTGTAATTCAATTCACGTTGTTGCTGACAAAGTAAAAAAAAACAAATAACTAACGTTAATACTTTAACACTTTTTCTAATCTTTATCATTTTATAGTGTTTAAAACTAAATAAGGTTAAATTAATTAATACCGTTGTTTCTTATTCATTTAAACGTGTTGACTGTTTAACCTTTGATTTACTGGTGTAAGTAAATTGCTTGATTTTTCACTAATGTATAATAAAACAAAAAAAAAATACGCTATAGTACATTAAGGATGATTCGAACTTCTTAGAATGAACTCTTCATTTTTACACAATAATATAGGATTTTTCAAATGTAAATTACTGAATGCACATAAATTATATAGCACATAGTATGATGATTTGAAAAAAAAGATAAAATCTCTTTTGGTAATGAGAGCACATTTGTTAATTGAAAAAATAAATTATACTTAAGCCTGCGTTACGTATTACATTAATATTTTTAAATAAAGGATAATGCGTAATAATTTAAAATACACAGTAATTTAAAATACATATATATCTTTTCAAATATGACGCATCAAAATTTCATTACATACTCGTATAACACCTAAGATTGATGAAATGTAAAACCCTACTGACATCATTACAATCTACTCGAAAAATATCCACCAATTCACAAATGTTGCATTCTCACGATTAATGTATACATTTAATTAACAGCGTACCGGAGGAATATTAAAAAATAATAGAAATACATCGGAAGCAAAATGTGATAAATGAAAACATATTTTGGTCGAGTAATGTTGATATTCAGGAGGCTAAAACTATTTCCGTGTAGACAGTCGGATAGCAAACGTCTTACAAATTAGTAAGACGCTTATCATCCAATCTGGAAATTGCGAGTTCGATTCCCGTTGAAATTAAGATTTTTTTAAAATGGGTTCAAGTCTGGTTTTTTTATTTTAAGCTTTTTTACACATCTTTTTTGTTGGCTGGAAGATGGCAATAAAATAATACGAAAGTTGTCCTCTGAACTAACCTGAAAAGAGACAATGCGTGATGGTGAATATACGAGTATGTATCATATCTAATGTGACGGATTTTTAAAACTTCAATTCTGACATGTTCACTATTGGAATCTAATCATTAAAATTAAAACTAAAATTAAACCAAGTTTCTTATGATTCAAGAAAGTATTTGCTTAGATAATAGGCTTTAAATTATATTATTAAATTATCAGCAATATTTGAAGCACAAAGAAAACCCTGGATCATTTTTTACATCAATATGAGTACTTAAAATGTTCGCCGAATATTTAAATTAAAATTTATTTTATGAAACAATCTATAATACAAACATTTTACTAAGGCTTTACCTACATATTTAAAAAAAATATCTTATGAACTAACCTAATCTTCATATCACAACTATAAACTAACTTAATTTTTATAATAGTTAACATCTACATACTAACTTATAACTAGATAACGATTCCTACAACTAATTATTTAATACAATATTTTCAAAAGGTTTGCAAAGAGTCTTATTTTTTACGGTATGTATGAATCACATATACTTTACTTTTTTTCTGAATTGCAACGGGAATCCTTGAACTATTCAAACTTCGTAGTTTGTCAAGAACCTCTTTTAGTAGATCGTGGTGTATTTTCTTAGACTGTTTCTTTTGAGATGATTTGAGGATCTTTGAGACGATTACCAGCTATGGTTTATAAATATTTCAGTATCCTTGTTGGTACGACACCTTTTTTCCAGCTCGGAGGTTACGGGTTTGATTTTCTTTGGTACCCTAATTTTGTAAAAAAATCTATACGGTTTGCATCTTATCATTTGAAAGACACTTAATTATCTTCGCCCAGAATTCGGCCATATGTACAGCATTGGGTGTTCCACAAATCAACTTTTCATCGGTTCATACACCAAGCTTCTCGGCACAGCAGCAAGGGTCGCATGGATTGTTACTCACTTCAGATACAGAATCAATCCATCACGAAACATTCCCTATTTTTACATGTTGTCCTTGAGTACTCCTGATTCCTGATCGGAACCTGCTAAGAGATTTCTAAATAATCCAGGGAAAGTTCTAGGGCAGAACCCTAAATTCCTCTATAATTTGGTTTGAGCTTTGAACCTTTTAAACAATTTCCTGGTTAGAAGAGGTTGCCACACGGCAATAACTCGCCATGTGGTAATCCAGGCTGTACTGTATACAACGAAAGGGTAATACAAAACAAATTAATATGATAATGACAGCAAGCTTATTTCTCATTCATCCCTATATGGAGACTCCTGTGTTGTCTAATTTTATTTCATAACTTCGCCACTATTTTCAATGAGTTCTTCTCCTTCTTACAATATTTGTTGGAACTTCTTATTTTACTCCCATTTAGAAGAATATGTCAGCATATAAGTATTTAAGAAAGAAAACGTATACTTATTTACAGTAAGTCCTATTTAGATCCAATCTGTCAGCATATAAGTATTTAAGAAAGAATACGTATACTTATTTACAGTAAGTCCTATTTAGATCCAATCTTATGAATACAATCTTTATAGCAATGGTTATATATTAAATTAAAATATACGTAATTTTAAAAAGAATTGTTAATTCATGCTAGAAAACAATTAGAAAGTTAAAACACACTTAATCATTCCACAAACTTAACCTTGTGCGCAAGAATACTGAAAAGTTCCGGTTATTGTTAAATGAATAACTGAACTCTAAGTCTAAAAATTTTCAAAGGTTTACGAAACGTTAAATGTAATGTGGTGGCTCGTCTTAATCTCTTTTAACGTTTATTCCAAGGAAACCTATTTGTGTACTATAACAATCAAATTTATACGCCATTTTCCACAAATATACGAAGGTAAGATACCACAAGTAACGAATTCACTCCACTAACCACCAAATGATTATCATGCGATATATTTCCAGAATAATTTCCAAAATAAAAACCGAAATACTAAGAAGGTTTTCAGTTTGATTCTCGCCTAAGAACACATGGCAATAAACCTGCCAGGTTGAACTGTATACAACGAAAATGTTAAACAGTATGATATAGAATACAAATACTGATATCTGAAAAATGTGTGTTACTGAAGATATTTTAAGACGGAGGAGGCACAAGGACCATATGTATGAGTACTTTAAGACGGAGGAGGCACAAGGACTATATGTATGAGCACTTTAAGACGGAGGAGGCACAATGACCATATGTATGAGCACTTTAAAAATGTGTGTTACTTAAGATATTTTAAGACGGAAGAGGCACAAGGACCATATGTATGAGCACTTTAAAAATGTGTGTTACTGAAAATACTTTAAGACGGAGGAGGCACAATGAACATATGTATGAGCACTTTAAAAATGTGTGTTACTTAAGATATTTTAAGACGGAAGAGGCACAAGGACCATATGTATGAGCACTTTAAAAATGTGTGTTACTGAAGATACTTTAAGACGGAGGAGGCACAAGGACCATATGTATGAGCACTTTAAAAAAATAACGTATGAATTTTTCGCGTCGTACTTCAAGGTGATTTCACTTGCAAACGAGCATAAGAAAGATTACTGAAAACATGCAGAAAAATGAAAAGAAAAACAAAACTTCATATTTTACTGCTTACAGACGATCAAAAGCATATTCAATATATGAACGTATTATTTATTTACTATTCACAATACAACATTTACAATTATAAACAATTTAACGGTAAGCCTATCCGCAGAACTAAAGGACATAATGAATAAACGCACCATTTTTTTAAGATATATATACATATTATAGATAACCGTTTCACTAAACAAGACTTATGACGACATTGTCTCATTCCTAAATCTAAAATTTTAAATATCTAAAGCCCATCCGTAGATTTAAATGACATGATGCATAAACTCACATTTTTAAAAATATATTATAGATAATAGTTTCATTAAACAACACTTATGACGACATTGTCTCATTCCTAAATCTAAAATTTTAAATATGTAAAGCCCATCCGTAAAGTTAAACGCTTTAATGCATAAACCCATATTTTTTTAGATATATTATAGATAACCGTTTCACTAAACAAGGCTTATGACGACATTGTCTCATTCCTAAATCTAAAATTTTAAATATGTAAAGGCCATCCATAGATTAAATGACAGGATGCATAAGCTCACATTTTTTTAAATATATTATAGATAATAGTTTCATTAAACAAGACTTATGACGATATTGTCTCATTCCTAAATCTTAAATTTTAGATATGTAAAGGCCATCCGTCGATTTAAATGACATGATGCATAAACTCACATTTTTTAAAATATATTATAGATAATAGCTTCATTAAACAAGACTTATGACGATATTGTCTCATTCCTAAATCTAAAATTTTAAATATGTAAAGATCATCCGTAGATTTAAATGACATGATGCATAAACTAACATTTAAAAAAAATATATTATAGATAATAGTTTCATTAAACAAGACTTATGAGGACATTGTCTCATTCCTAAATCTAAAATTTTAAATATGTAAAGCTCATCCGTAGATTTAAATGACATGATGCATAAACTCACATTTTTTAAAATATATTATAGATAATAGTTTCATTAAACAAGACTTATGACGATATTGTCTCATTCCTAAATCTAAAATTTTAAATATGTAGAGATCATCCGTAGATTTAAATGACATGATGCATAAACTAACATTTAAAAAAAATATATTATAGATAATAGTTTCATTAAACAAGACTTATGAGGACATTGTCTCATTCCTAAATCTAAAATTTTAAATATGTAAAGCTCATCCGTAGATTTAAATGACATGATGCATAAACTCACATTTTTAAAAATATATTATAGATAATAGTTTCATTAAACAAAACTTATGACGATATTGTCTCATTCCTAAATCTAAAATTTTAAATATGTAGAGATCATCCGTAGATTTAAATGACATGATGCATAAACTAACATTTAAAAAAAATATATTATAGATAATAGTTTCATTAAACAAGACTTATGAGGACATTGTCTCATTCCTAAATCTAAAATTTTAAATATGTAAAGCTCATCCGTAGATTTAAATGACATGATGCATAAACTCACATTTTTTTAAATATATTATAGATAATAGTTTCATTAAACAAGACTTATGACGATATTGTCTCATTATTTAATCTAAAATTTCAAATATTTTTACACTTATACCATATTCTGCATTCACATCCTTACACATACTTGGATCAAACGTTACTACACACACGATTCCAACCGCAATGCCAATTCCAATCATTATCTCAAGAACCAAATCAAATAATGTTTAATAACTCGTCACATCATCTACATTCGTATCAGTCATTCACTCACATGTGTACGTGAATATCTCTTAAAGCTTTTCACTCTCCTGCAATCTAAATGCCACCTTGTTGCATATTATTTAATTTAAAGTACTACGAGTGAAATTGTGCAAAGTTTGTTGTTTTATTAACTCACTTAACATAGCAAAATATTTTTTTATAAGAAATGTACGATTCCATGAATTCAATATATTTTGAAAGAAGGAAATGTAAGAAGTCAGATAAATTGTAGGATATGTTTGAGATTTATTGGTGTGAAAAAGTGAAATATGTGTGTCCAAGTAGGAAAAACTGGCGCTTTGTACTCGTTAGGGAAAGGCGTTGTAAAGGAAGATCAAATAAATCATGGTTAGATCAAGTGAATTACAGTTTGAAAGAAGGAAACGTAAGGTCAGAGAAATCGTAGGATTTGTACGGATTAGAAACGGCGAAGGATATGTATCGAGAAAATATAATTTTGCAATTCGATCTATCCACCTATCCCAGCAGGAAAACGACGTGATTATATGTTTGTGTATGTATGTATTTAAGTTGATAGTATAAAAGGAAAAAAAAAATTACAAATTATAACCTGAAATTCATTATGTTCAAATCTCGTTTGTTATTAAGTCTTTTTTTTAAGATATTGAAGTTTCGTTGGAGTTCAATAAACTGAGGGAGTACATTATGTTATATTTATATGTTAGATACCTAGATGTCGTATCATAATCCCAACAATCAGATCGACATAATTTCCAAATATTCCTTATCACACTCTATATTCGTATCAGTCATTCACTCATATGCCTACGAGTATATAGATACTTCCAGATACTCCTTATACCTTATTTACTCATATGCCTATATAGATACTTCTACATACTCCTTACACCTCATTTACTCATATGCCTATATAGATACTTCTAGATACTCCTTACACCTCATTTACTCATATGCCTAAATAGATACTTCTAGATACTCCTTACACCTCATTTACTCATATGCCTATATAGATACTTCTAGATACTCCTTACACCTCATTTACTCATATGCCTATATAGATACTTCCAGATACTCCTTACACCTCATTTACTCATATGCCTATATAGATATTTCCAGATACTCCTTACACCTCATTTACTCATATGCCTATATAGATACTTCTAGATACTCCTTACACCTAATTTACTCATATGCCTATATAGATACTTCTAGATACTCCTTACACCTAATTTACTCATATGCCTATATAGATACTTCTAGATACTCCTTACACCTAATTTACTCATATGCCTATATAGATACTTCTAGATACTCCTTACACCTTATTTACTCATATGCCTATATAGATACTTCTAGATACTCCTTACACCTAATTTACTCATATACGTTTTATGTCATACATTATCACCCCATGTATTCTTCTCAGTGCACATATTTCTACAGCATTTATTGGGCTCTTACCATTTTTTTCCACATCCACATTTCACTCCCATACGTTGGTACCAAAACACTATTGTGGACTATCTGAGTTTATTTTGATACTAACCAGTTTGAATATTTATTTTTTAATGTCCCATAGGCTTTGTTTCCTATCACTAAACGCCATTATATTTGCTTCTTGTAAGTCTTTCATTATTTTAATTAGTCACAATTTGTATATTTGAAGGCGAGATATTACAAAATAACTACCTTCACTTTGGAATTGTTATTCACCCATTATTATTTTTTAAAATTTAATAAGAAACAATCTACGCATACCTTATAATTACACTTTTTTCATCGGAAAAATGATAGTTATAAAATGTATTCTTATCAACCTTGGAATCCTAGAATATATCACAATTATTACAATATGATAATATTACAGTATGCTCGATATACAGAACTGTGAGTAGTATTAACTACTTCAAATTAATTAATTTTAATTTGCATAAACCTACCATATTGATGAGCGTTATGTTATTGGAACGCAGTGACAAATAATGGTTGCAATATATATTAGACTTGGCATTTATAAATACATATTTATTAATTTGATAATTTTCATATAGCTTTATTGTAAATCTGGCTAGTTCCTCGCTCTTAGGCTATTGATTCTAACTAACCAGAGTTTTCTGATTAAATGAAATTGTTATATCTATGGTCAAGTATTAGATAAAATGAAGATATAATCTACCTACAATCGGCGGTAAGACGCAGGACTTTCACTTGGGCTTTGGGTTCAATCACTGATGGAAACCGACAAAAAAGGCCCCAGTCTGGTACATTATGTTAGTTAATATTATACTTCCATTGTATACATCACAATCTGGTGAGGCTATTACGATATGGTAATCTCTTCTTTTTTACCAGATTTATGTAACAGAGACTCAAATTGAAAAGTAGACTAATTTTCTAAAAAAATCAGATTCTAACGTCAATGGAAAACACAACTCTTAGACTAGTTAATAGATAGATGTTTTACTAATTAAGCCACAGAGGTCGTCAATACTTTGTGTGATAACAATATTTGCATAGACTAGTAACAAAAATTGTCTGGTTATATATTAGCGTTTGGTAAACGTGTGCGAGTGTTGTTACCTCTTCACATGCAATAGTATTTCCCACATGTGCGATGCTGAACTGCAAGTTTCGGATCTACTCCAATGGTTTAAATCCGAAGGATCGATTAATGGTACTAAATATAATACTGTCTCTCTCTCACGCTCTTCAATATGTCCACATTTCCAATTAAGGTATGTTGAAGGACACGATACAAATAAATGATTGAAGAAAAGACAAAATAAATTTATTCATTAAATAAAATAAAAATGTGGTGTCTCCTTGCGCTTAAAATGTGTAATCTGAAATACACGAGAATATACAGTTACGTTAAAATTTACAAAGTATGTGAGAGGCCAATAGCAACTTATTGATTCGAGTCTAGAGTATATACAATGAAAACAAAAAGGATGATTAGAACTTATGAAATGAAAACATTTAGAGTCATTGAAGACACAATGCTTAGAGATAGAGAATGAAAATCTCGAATCTGAAAACTATATGGGACAGGAAATATTGTGAGATGTGCCAGAAACCACAAAATACACTGGCAAGGCTATGTAGAAATAATGAATAGACCAAAAGATCTCTTAATAGAAATATATGGAATATTAACTGACTATCGTTCCTTAGGATGATCTAAAATTTAAAAGAATAGTTGGCAGTTAAAATCGTGCAAGCAGTTCTGATTAGAATATACCACAGATCCAACTTGAAAGGCAGAATGCAGAACAACATAAAAAATGGGATGATAGATTTAAGATGAAAAATAAGTTGGAATTTTGATAGTGAATCCATTTGGGATATTTAATTTTAATGAAAGATGAGGATAAATGCCAGGTGATCGCATTTGTTGCATCGTTTAAAAAGCTGTGTCTCCTTGACGGTACTCTGGATTGGATCTTTAGCATTTCTCAACCAACAGTATTTTTAGGGCCAAGTACTGTAAATAACTATCCGATCTTAGCCAGCATAGTTCATGTCAATTATTTAGTTAATTATTCTATTATTTGTGTATTTGTTTATTTATTGATTATATACTTTATTGTAAAGTATACAAATGGCGAGTTTATTTCCTTATTACTTTGGTATTCTATTGTGATAAGAATAAAGTCAATGCTTTATCAGTTTATTGCCGTGTTTATCGTATTTATCGTAAAAAGAGAAAAATACGTTATGTTTGTTTATTCTTCATGCATTTTCCCAGTAAAATACACATTTTGATGTATCGTAACTTCCAGAAAACTTTATTTTAAGGCGATCAGCTGAACATTCAGTTAAGTTATTTGGAAAAGTGGTTCTCGAAAACAATGCAACAATGTATGAAGTTTTTTCAGTGACTACTCATTCATAGCATAACATAATAGCATATCATATATCTGTGAATCCAGAGTAGACTTCTTCTCTTTTTGCTTGTTGAATAATGTTCGTGAACTCCTTTATGTAAAGAAGTAATCGCCAGTGTCAAGTGATATCCTCTTCATGGGATCCCGTTAGTTCTATTCACATGGGCGAAATCGGCGCACTTGTGTTGCAACTTTTGTATTTGGTATTTTAATTATACTAAAAGCAACTTGGCTCGAGACTACTGTTATCAAGTAAGTCATGGAGTGAAACTATTTTCCAACTAAAATACATGATTTACAACTTAATAAATATTTACAATAAGACGAAAATTAAATATTTAGTAAGCGAGTGAATGATTTCAGTTTAAATGGAGACCATTTATGTGCAAATACTCTACAAATATTTTATTATAAGTTAATCTTATTTAGATTTTTGAAGAAACATGACGTACGTTTAAGTAGAGGCTTGTGTATAGTAAAAAAATATATACTAAATGAATGTTAATATGCAAAAGGATCCAACCCACATTTGATACGTTTGATAACTTAAAAATATTAAACGAATTTTGTGTTAGGCTTGTAACAACTTTTATTTAACCGATGAAGATATTGTTATTTGTTTTCAAACACTGTTTATTCCACTTTTTATAACGGTATAACCCTACCTGTTTCAAAGCTTTCACTTCATCATCAGGGGAGCATAAACATGGCCTTGAAACCGGTAAGGTTACGCCGTTACAAAAAGTGGAATAAACAGTGTTTGATAAAACAAATTACAATATATTTAAATCTCCACAATATTAATGCCTTAACTATCAATAATATATAAAACACTGATCATGCTGAACAAAGATTTGAAAACGAACAACAATATAGTATATTACTTAGAGTTGTATATTTTACTGTATTTTGATATAGTGCCATTTTTGTCAATATTCGTTCTATTTAGCCGAACTACCATACAATTCCTTTCTTTATTCAGCTTATAATATCAGTCCCTAGTTTATATTAATCCTTAATTACTTCATTCCGTATTCCGTCACACATTTTTATGTGATACGTCCATCATTTAATTATTTTTCCATATTAACTTTCACTTTGTCTCATCACATCAACGTTTGAACTAATATAAATCCTATCAATATGATTATGAAAAAATATTATACGTATAATCTACAAATAAACCTTGAGATAATTTGGAGTTATACAGAACAATATATGCGAAATGGTACAGGTAGATTGAAGCGAGACTAAGATTGTATGTATACAGACAGATAAGTTTCATCTGAAGGAATAATAAGGAGCATATTTAATCAACAAGATAGCATTTAAAACGATATATATGTGTGTGTGTGTGGAGGTAAGAAAAGCTGTATGCGTTGACAGAAAAGTGTGGAGATTTTTCATCTTTGCTTCCTTCAAAATAAATCTTAACGAAGTTGCTTCGTTGTTCCGAAGTTGTTAAATAAGGTGAATCGAAGCACATACGGTTGGGTCTAGGGTGCTCAGTGGAAGTACTTACTTCTTTAAAAAAACCCAGGCAACGCCAGGTTTCTCAACTTGCCCATCTAGAAAATATTGCAATAAAGAACAATAAGCGATGCGATACATTTTTCTTTATATAAAGGGTAGCTCGTGGCAGCTGTGTTTGGATGTGCAGATAGCGTGCAGGTTCTAGAAATCTAATTTAAAATTGCTGTTGAAATAAATTTCTGTACATCTCCAAGAACTTCAATTAAATAATATATATATTATTTGCTTTTCTATCGTTTGAAGGCACCTGTTTTTGTTTTGAGGCTAAATTCTTATGAAAACTGAGTTTAAAGAATTATATTTTTAAACATTTTCGAGGAAGACATTATAAAATATTCAAAATATAAACATTTTTTAAACAGGTACTCCACTTTTTATTTCAAAGTGGCATTTTACTAAAATAAAAGTGAAAAAAACCCAATTTGAAAAATGTATGACTTGAAAAACCACTAAGTGATACTCGTATTTTAAATTATCAAAGTTTAAATGGGTGGATTGAAGTTGCCAATGAAAAGTTATTAATTTACAATTAAATGTAAAAACTTTTCGCTTGATTTTGAAGTTTAATTATTATATAGAATGAATAACGGTTAATCTTAAAATATTCATTGTAGAGGGCTAAGTGGTTATATTTATAAAAGCAGTTCAAATAATGTTTATAAATTTGCTTCAAATATTCTCTAAATCATGAAATAATTTATCATTCATTGATTCATCATTCATTGATTCATCATTCATTGATTCATCATTCATTGATTCATCATTCATTACTTCATCATTCATTGATCCATCATTCATGTTTCATTAATTAACTTCCTCACCTATGTTGCAGACTTAAATGAACTATCATATTCTTGTAATTATATCGATAAACGGTAGTTTCAGATAATTCCTTTTCAAAGGATTTTCATTATTTTCGCTTCAAACTGGATTTCAATAAAAAAAATAAATGTTTAAATTGATATTTAAAAAAACCATTTTATTAAAAGATTATTTTCTCGAAGCTTTCTTGTAAACCTATGGAGAGTTCAGATATCAAATGTTGCTTTACGCTCTAAAATCTCGATTGACACATTCTGATACTATCATTTTTAAAACTGGCAATATTGACTTCATTGGAAAATTTTCAAGTTTCTCAGAAACATGCTTAGCTCAACTGCACATATGTTTAATATCTTATTTCATGAAATGTATGTGAAAATAATTTATTAATAATTATTTCTAATGTTATTCTTGTATTTTTTTTAATGGCTGTTTATTGCCGAAAAATATTTTTGATGGGTAAATGCCAGAAAAAATCCAGAAAGATGACACATGTTTGCGTTCCGTAGATATCATATATACCATTGAAGATATTAAGCAAGCTAATTGAAAACGTTTAACAAAGTTAAACCTACTTAAATTTAAATATGAGAGTAGGCTGATTTTTTTTAACCAGTTCTCAATTTAACAGTGTTATCGGTAATGTGAACCATTTTGTTACTACTAGCAACATCTGATATCACTCGGAATTTGACGCACACTTTTAACAGCTCAATTGAGCGTGTTTGACATTAGTGTGAAAACGGATAAAATTCGAGTGCCCTCCGTGATTAAGTATGTAATTTTTTTGTATTTGTGTTTCTATAATAAAATCATTTCACTTTCTTTGAGATCAGAACTTTTCAAAAATTTAAGCCTGATGAATAACTATCTCCAAGCTTATCTCTTCCTCGTTTGTTCCCTCCATTTGGGGAAATCTATGGTTTTAAGATTCTCATTACGCCAACACACCATTACGCTATCGAAGCGTCGGTCGTTAGATTGGTTAACTGAATAATGGTGTACATAAGAGTTCACAAATATATGATTTTTTGTTCAAATGACCAACGGAAATATGGATTCTCAGTTTTACTATTTAAAGGAATCTTCAGTAATACAAGATGATTTCCGTGATTTAGTTGAAAATACACCAGTTTTTCGAAACCTGTGGTTTAGGAGTTTGGTTTCTATTGACACCCAGTTTTGAAAACGATCGTTTTTAATTAACGCTAGTTAAACATCTTTCCGAATAGTCGGAAGAGAATTCCGTGGGTTTATTGCCATATTGCAATAAATCCACGAAGTTGTACCTAAACAAGGAAAATGTGAAACAATATCACAATGTTATTTATCAAAATAAAAAAATTCAAGGACTTTGACTTATTTAAGGGAATAAATACGGTATTTTTTTTGAAACTTAACAGCACTGAATATTTATCTTCCTTGAATCCTCTTAAATCGGTTTTGAAATACATTTCAAAATTCTACCATGAACTTTTTAAATCTCAATCGTATGATCATTGAAATTCAAATAATTTATGAAATAGTTATTTTCTTTTATCATTTCACGAATTGAGTAATTAAATATCAATATTTAAAGATAATCAGTAATAAAATATCTTATATTCGTCATGGTTCAATTATATTGGGTGTTAACATAAGTTGTGTCTGTTTTTTTTCAATTTAAAAATGAGCACAAAAAGTAAAGGTTATACGTCATTCGAATTTTTTTTCTGCTGTACAAGATGTTGTGTTAGCTTTTACGTTACATACATTATTTTATTTGACTACAAGCCTTCAAAATGGAATGTCAAGTAGACGAAAGTGAGCATTTTCGACACCTCCTTCTGTTCGCGTTCAATCAAGGGAATAAAGCTGCCAAAGCTGCTCCCGATATTTGCGAAGTGTACGGTGAAGAAGCTATGAATAAAAGGACAGCTCGTCGATGGTTTTTGCGTTTCGAAGACGGTAATTTCGACCTGAAAGACATGGAGCGTTTCGGACGACCAGTGGACTTCGATGAGGACCGCCTAAACCATATTATTCATAAATATCCCTTTCAAACCACCGTAGAATTGGCTGAGCAGATGAATTGTAGTTACATGACTGTATACCGCTATTTTAAATCAATGGGAAAAGTCCAGAAGTTCCGTGCATGGGTTCCACATGTTTTAGGTGAAAACAACAAAAATCAACGTTCGACAATTTCTGCTGGTTTGCTCGCGCGTTATTGAGCTACGCATGGCCTCAAGCAAAGGTTCCTTTACCACATCATTACTGGTGATGAAAAATGGTTTGAAAATGGTGATGAAAAATGTTTGAAGGGGATTTTCATGAATACTATGGTTTAAGCGGTCCTCATCGAATTCCACTGGTCATCCGGAACCCTCCATGTCTTTCTGGTCGAAATTACCGCCTTTGAAACGCAAAAACCATCGACGAACTGTCCTTTCATTCATAGCGTCTTCACCGTACACTTCGCAAATATCGCGCGCAGCTTTATTCCCTCGATTGAACGTCAACAGAAGGAGATGTCGAAAATGCTCACTTTTGTCTACTTGACATTCCATTTAGAAGGCTTGTAATCAAACAAAATAATATGTGTAACGTAAAAGCAAACACAATATCTTGTAGAACAGAAAATTTTCTTTCGAATGACGCCTTTACCATTTTGTTTTACTTTTGGTGCTCATTTTTAAATTTGGAAAAAAACGGATACAACTTATGTTAACACCTAATATAAAAAATACTTCAACAAAATAAACTAACACTTGTTAAAATTATTGATTTCATAAGCTTCGCTATGCTTTAAAGAAATAATTGTGTAAGCTGCCGATTTTTTTCTTACATGTAGGAAATGTAAGCTGGAAATCGAATTAGTGGTTTTATATTTCGTTCAAGCGAATTTCTCTGTAAATATGTTCAGTAAAAGTAAGAGATGGAAATTAAAGTATATCGTACAACATCGCAAGAAATTTTATAAAATAAATTAATAAATAAATGCGATCACCACCGATTTCCACGTGTAGGGCTGCGCAACAAGAACTGCAATTTTAAATTTAAATTAAGTCGATTTAATTTTTTACTCATAATTTCTATTTACACTAATACATTGATGTCAATAAACATGAATAAAAAAAAGAAGTTTTTTTTCAATGATTTAAAATTGCAGTTTTTGTTGTGCTACCCTTTATATATAAATAACAATCTATATTTTATGAAACATATGACAGTTGAGACATTCTGATACAAAGTGTGAAGAATTTTACTATAAATTTTGTAGAATTTTTGTATATTTTCAGTACGAAAATTATCTTTCCTTGCATATTTTTATTTGTGCATGTACATTTGTGTACAGTTTTGATCCCTCGATTTGAAAAATGTGTTGATACAAGCAGGTTCACTCATCCCACTAATAATTGTTTTTTTTTTACTCTGAACAAGGAGAGGAGAGATCTAGGGAGATGTATGAGAAGGTTTATGTATTTAGAGGAATTTCTTGATAGGAAAGTGTGACACACGTCGTTTCTATCTTCCCCATAGTTATCAACGGCCGTTCATCGTATTTTAATATCCCTTTCCTTATTTTATAATACAATAATATAATTTCTTTATTTTATTTTCAATAAAATAAGATTTCATATATACCAAAAAAATCTTAAGTACTCGACTAAAATATACAAAATGTGTCGAAAAGTATAAATTGTATTTCATTTCTGACTTTTATTAAATTCTTAGTAATATCACAATTTTGAAGGCTTCATATTTCTATAAAATTCTTTTACCATTGAATTGTACTGTATTAATTTTTCTGAAAAAAATAATACAGAAATTCTCATATTGAAATCCTTAATATAATATATTTTGAAATTTTGTAGTTTTTATTATAACTCTGAATTTTCCGTTATTTTTTCTACACCAAAATAATGATTCATATACATATAAAAATATATAAATATAAAACATCTTAAGCACATAAGATTGAATATAATACTTAAAAAGACAAATACATAAAAGACAAAAGGAAAGCTTCATTAATTGTAAATTAATTGTAATAAATAAATGATCCGAAATCCTGTAAATTAATTGTAATAAATAAATGATCCAAAATATTAAAATATATAATAATTTGTTTTACAGCAAAAACAGTTTAGCCATAAGACCTGTGGTTTCATATAACCAGGCACCAACCTATAATTTGTTTAACAGTAAAAACAATGTAGCCATAAGACCTGTGGTTTCATATAACCAGGCACCAACCTATAATTTGTTTAACAGCCAAACCAATGTAGCCATAAGACCTGTCGTTTCATATAACCAGGCACCAACCTATAATTTGTTTAACAGCAAAAACAATGTAGCCGTAAGACCTGTGGTTTCAAATAACCAGGCCGAGCAGACCTATAATTTGTTTAACAGCAAAAACAATTTAGCCATAAGACCTGTGGTTTCATATAACCAGGCACCAACCTATAATTTGTTTAACAGCAAAAACAATGTAGCCATAAGACCTGTGGTTTCATTTAACCAGGCACCAACCTATAAAATATGTATGGTATGTTTGTCAAAGAACAATTTTATATTCTAACATACAATGTCTTTAAAGCTCCACAAGATTAATGCATTAACTATAAATAATATTTAAAAAATATTATATGTGAAATAAAAAGAGAAAATAACATTCTTGTGAAATCTGCAAATATTCAATTATTTTATTCCATACTTTAAGAATATTTCCGAGCTTTATGGAATACATCGAGATTTTTTTTATATTTACGGCCATTTCATTATAATGATGTTCTGTTGTTAACAACAAGCATGAAAAAAATCTTTGAATTTTTGAAAATATTTTAATATTTAAAATATAGTGCAGAGAATTTTTCATTAAGTTAACACATTTTCTTCTTTTTTATTTATAAGGCTTTTTACTCGTATATTTCACAAAGAAAGGAGATATAATAAAAAAGGATAAGAAATGTAAAGAAAGCAACACAAAAGGTGAAAAAGTAATTGTTAGGAATATATAAAGATATTTGAGACGTCTCGAATAAAAAGCATTGGAAAATAATACATAAGACCCGGATACAGTATATATTTCGCAATGATAAAACGTTTTTAATCTTATAATATTAAAAAGGATCATTTCATCATAGGTAACGTGATATCCTTCAAAGGTAAATTATAATAAAATGACTGTAAAATATTTTGAATAATATTTTTAAGAACTTATTTTATAAAATATATCAAAATCTGTCAAGTTTGTTCCACAACTAAATACTTAACAATTTTGTCGTGATTTAGAGTCGAACATACCTTTTGGTCGATTATTAATAGCTACCTAATAAGGGAGTTAATACATTGACTTTTGTTTATTTTAGTTTAAGAAAAGTATAATCCAAACCAAAACCTTTATTTTAACATTAAAGTGTTCTTTATATATTTCAGAAACCATTATAAAACTAAAGTTAACTTATAAAAAACTTTCAAAAAGCTTCTAATTCAGAATACATATATAATTTAAAATCTGGTTTATAAAAATAGCAGTATATAGTACAATACGGAAAGTAAAAAATATCAAATAATATTCCATCTACAATACAAACTTAAGTAGAAATTCATAAAACCTCTCCTACGGACAACAAAAATACGAAATAATAGGGCACCTAACAAAAAAATGGAATTACTAGTCTTCCAGTAGACTTGATATTTAGGAACTGCCTGAAAAGAACCCCTCCTTAAAACAATAATATCTACATTAAATATATCCACCAAACAAGACATAGAGTTATCTAATTGTTGCAGTCTCACGATAGATCAATATATCCACCAAACAAGACATATAGTTACCTAATTGTTGCAGTCTCACGATATATCAATATATCCACCAAACAAGACATATAGTTACCTTATTGTTGCAGTCTCCTGATAGATCAATATATCCACCAAACAAGACATATAGTTACCTAATTGTTGCAGTCTCACGATATATCAATATATCCACCAAACAAGACATATAGTTACCTAATTGTTGCAGTCTCACGATAGATCAATATATCCACCAAACAAGACATATAGTTACCTAATTGTTGCAGTCTCACGATATATCAATATATCCACCAAACAAGACATATAGTTACCTTATTGTTGCAGTCTCATGATAGATCAATATATCCACCAAACAAGACATAGAGTTACCTAATTGTTGCAGTCTCACGATATATCAACATATCCACTAAACAAGACATATAGTTACCTAATTGTTGCAGTCTCACGATAGATCAATATATCCACCAAACAAGACATATACGAGTAGTTACCTAATTGTTGCAGTCTCACGATAGATCAATTTACAACGTACAACCGTCGTCAGCAAATTTTTGTTGACACATTTGAATTGTAAAAGGTTTTGTATGTTTCTCGAAGTAGTGTGGAAACCCATTTGAGTCGATATCTCAGGGTTATCAATATATCATATAGAATTTTCATCACCAGTCCTAAAAAATGAAAACTGTCTGGTTGGTTCAGAAGAAAGAAGTCATATGTGTCTACCTAGAAATGAATATACATACTGGTCGCCACCAAATAAGTCGGAGAAAGTATATGGATCGGTTACGTACGAAGATAACTGGGCTTATTGTGTAAGCGGAAGTGTTACCCAAAAATAAGTAAAGATTCCACTAGCATAATTGTAATTCAACTTGAAAGGAAAAGGGTACAATAATGATGATGATGAATGAAAATGACGGAAAACTTGACGGAAAATTGCCAATGTTATCCGAGGGGTGTAACTTGGGTTACAAATAGACGCCCTTCTGCACTGAAGTCCACCGCGATAAACTCACGGCCAAACGCCTCAATTAATGGACTAGAACGTGGAGTAAACATCTTATTTCCCGGTCTTGCCGGCGGCAATCGTTTGATGGAAAGTCAACATTACTCAAACTAAAATTTAGTGGTGGCTTGAACAATGGAAAAATAATACACGTTTACTCTTTAGGTGACATTGCGCTTGCAAGACATCTGTTAATTATCAGAATGGTAACTTTTTTTACTACTTTTCACTACTCTTTTCAATCAGTCATGAGTAAAAAAAAACACAAAATTGATTTAAAACACTCCAATACATGTAACACTTGAAAATGAACTTCACAACGCTTTTGAAGAAATATAGCGAAATTTCAGTTACGATAATATTTATGAAAATATTATAATATTAGAATAACTAAACTATTGATTGGAATGAGCGAAAAATATTTCAAAGTAAACTGAAAAAGACAAAAGTGTGGATAACTTATAAAATACTGCAGCTGATGGAGGAATAAAGGAAATGAAAAAATAAGGATCAAGAGGTTTACAAACAGGAACGCCAGATGGTACGGAGGAGAATCTTCGAAACCAAAAAGAAGTTGATTGACGATAGATGCAAGGAAATTGAGAGTTTGAAGGAAAAACGGGACATTTTTAATGATCACAAGAAAATCAAACAGATTATCTCACAATACTAAATTTGTACATTTACTAATGTACAGAGAAAATAACATAATTAATGAAATTGATTTAATCTTGAAAAGATGGAGTGAGTACGAATATATTAAAGAGCAATTTGATGTTAATAGACCAACAATATTTGATATTCTGTAAGGTGATAGCGGTTCTGAAATACTCAAAACAGAAGTGATCATTGTAATCAGATAAGCTAAGTGTGGTAAAGCACCAGGGCCAGATGAAACACTTATAGTATTAATCACATCGATTCATAATAATGACATCGATATTCTGGTTAAACTTTTCGATCAGATCTACAGAACAGGAGTTAAACACACAATTTTGCTTAGATTCACATTGCTCTAAAAAAATTGTCAAAATATACAGCGACTATAGAACGATACTTATGCGATACTAACGATACAAGTCACTTATGGTAGAGTGTACAAAAAAATGTAAAGGAAATAATGTAGTTTAGCTTTAGAAATGGATATAGCACAAGATAAGTTGTATGGCACAAGGTAAATTCAAGACATCAATATGGTCTAATTGTTTGATTATTGATTTTTTTAAGGAGACGTAGTGTGAAGTGAATGATGGAAGTCATAATAGGTCAAGTAATCAAAAACATTCGATATGCTGATGACACTGGTCTTCTTGCAGATATTTTACAGAGTCTGCAGATATTATTGGAGAGGGGTTACTTGTAATGCGAGAGGCTTGAAAATAAACATCTCAATGAAGATTTTTATGATTGACACTAAAAATAGTACAAACAAGAGCAACTATTGATATAAACAATACAGTTGTTGAACTTGTCCAACAATATACTAGCTCATTGATCAATTTGACGAACTCAAAAGATCAAAGTAAGAATAGAGATGGCACGAAGTTGTTTTTTTGAAATGCAGGATCTCCTCAACAACAAGGATTTTGGTCTCAAATTTCGTCAGCGAGTTTTACGTAATTATATATACTCCGTAATTCTTTATGGTGTTGAAGCATGGACACTTACTCAGGTTCCCAAATTTAAACAAGAAGCTTTTGAAATATGATGCTATCGAACAATGCTGTCTCATTGATTGCCCAAGCCCGTAATTATGAGATGTTGAAAAGGATGCATGAATATAGAAAAATATTATTGCAGAGAAAATTCAAGACAGAAGTGTGTGAAGAGTACGTGTCTCCTGATTGAAGAACTTTGGAAACGATCGGATTTTAATACGTATATTTGTTCCTGGCTGATGCCTCTTCGGTCAACAGAGTCATAGTGATCGTTAATATCTTAACTAGTCAGGATGATCGTCAACCTCAGAAGAGGAGACGAACTTTTATCGTGTATATTTATGATAAATGTCTGATGTTTGGACATACTACTTTAAAGTTCTGTTGTATTAAAGTGTATTACATTTTCATTGTATACAGTAAATCTCGACGTGCTTATTAACATTTGTTTATCTATTCCAATGAATCACAAATTTGTATAAGAGGTTTTAAGTGAAAACCAGACTGAAACACTTTTTTTTTTAAACTGAGTTTCAATGGAAAACAAACCCGTAACCCCCGGACTGGAAGTCAAGCATATTAGCAACTAGGCTACAGATAATGTCACAAGTACGCATTTTTTGTTTATTTCGACAGATTATTGTATTCTTATAAATATTGTATTGAGTTTTTTTACTCTTTATGCCATATTTTACTTATCTTTTTCTATGTAAAGAACGATCTAATTTATTGTACCACCTTTATTTTATATGTTTTTTTTTGAGTTGCCTTTTTCACTGTTTTGCCTTGTTTTTATTTTCTTGCAAGGTCTACGGTCGTTAATGAATAAATAAAGAAATCAATACATCTCTATCAGTGTTACTTATGTACATGCGGTAAGTATGGACCTTAAATCGAATGCTTTTTTTTTGTTTTTTAAATAGGCAATCCACCTTAACATGGAGGATTTGTGCCACGAAATTAGTCATTATGCAATTATATGAGTCAATATAATAAAACCAATTAAAAAAATAACGATCGTTGATAATAAACAAGAAACAAAGAAAGTTGAAACTTGATAAGTTTCAACTTGTTAAGTTTAAAATAAATAACAATCGATCTATAAATGGAAAAGTTTAAAAAAATGGAACAAACGCAACATTCATTGGACGCTGTATAGATGCGGCTTTCAGAAAATCAAGTCTGTCTCGCAAAGAACAATAAAAAAATACATGGTCTATAGTTTCACCATTCAGACTACACTCGTAACCGGGATTATCCACAATACCCATTTTTTAAAGCCACGCAGTGTCCCGTCCGCAAACGACATGGCCGACACTTCCATCTCATTCATTCTTACTATATTAAAACATGGTTTCAAAGGAATAGATTTTTGGATTGATTTACGAGTATATTGATATTTAATCGAATCCTTAATGTTATATGGTTTGAATCCTTTTCTTCTCAAGTATTGTATTCTACTTTTTATATCCGCATTGATGATGCGTATGCGTTACACGTTACAAAGCCCCTCATAAATCCAAACTGCGGGTCTTGAACCATTTGAGTAGACACTTCATTCGCGGTTCGTCTGTGATCAAGCATGCAGGGTCACGATAATCATAAACTCGTATATATCTAGTCATTGATGATTCTGGCGATAAATTATTTTGACTATTTTTTAGGTGTCATGGGTTAAATATGATATTACTTAAAAAGTGGATTAAATAAACGCCTTTATGGAAAACCACTATTCCACCATTAAGGGCGTCCTTATTTATTATATTAAAATGATTTGACTTTTTTCCCTTTTTCCCCGATTAGAAATCCCACCACGAATTTTCAATTTGCTAAAACCTATTGAAAAATAGTTGTAGGGTCTTATTATCCGGAGGTTACTGCGTTGAAATGCAGAACTCTCAATGTTTATCAGGCATGCACCTATTCGAGTGTGATTTTTTTTGTTACTTGTTGACTTTTGTGATATATAACTATTATTTTTATTTATTATTAATATATAAGGCATTAACATTGTGGAGGTTTAAGGACATTATAATTTGCTTTATCAAACACTATTTATTCCACTTAAATTTATCTTAAATTCTTAAATTTACTTTATCTAACACTATGATACATAAAGTGGAATAAACACAATTACAAAATATTATTATTTTTATCAAATATCGACGTGTATATACACTGCTTTTATTTATTATTTTTTCTTCCTTAAATTTAAACATTGTAGATATAATCGTTTTATATCTTCTTTTCAGTGACGACAGTACATGTTACAATAAACTCGTGTAATTAGTTGGTTGACTTATAACAGAAATTCCTAGTTAGTTATCCAGCAGGTATATGTTGTCTGTGAATAAAAAATTAACAGTTTCGAGGAAGAGGAATATATTTTTAAATTAATCTTGATAGTATTTTTAAATTAATCTTTAAACAATTATTCTCTGTTATTTTAATACCTTTTCTTGTCACGTAAAAGAAATGCAGTTATTATATGTGTGTCTACCACAAGCTGGATTTAAATAAAATCTTGAAAATTGATTAATGACGATATTTTGTGTTTAATTTTTTTTTCGTTTAATCGCACCACGTCCTTATTGGAGTAAACAGATACTACCTTGATCAAAAAGTTTTAGGACTTTATTCATAAAATCGAAAATACAAGTTTATTAATCAAAATCGATATGGCCCCCTTCAAAGTACTCCCCATCGACTGCAACGCACTTACGCCAGCGATTAATCCAATCTTCGAAACACCGCTGGTACTCAATTTTCGCTATGTTCATCAGAGCCGTCTTCGATTTTTTCATGATATCCTCTCGGGTGCTGTAACGCGTTCCGCGAAGCGGTTTTTAAAGTCGGTTGAACAGGAAAAAGTCGCAAGGAGCTAGATCAGGTAAATTCAAAGGCTGCTGGATAGTAATCGTGTTATTTTTGGTAAAAAAACTCATGGAAATTATGTCTTTCGCGATTTCAACGCGGTCCTTTTTTTGCATGAAATTGAGGTCTTTCGGCACCAGTTTTGTAGCGACACGTCTGAGGCCCAAATCACTAACCAAAATGTCTTGAGCGGATCCATAAGCGATGTTCAAGTCCTCTGCCAGCTCTCTGATTGTCAATTTGCGGTTTTAGACCAACATTTCTTTGATTTTATCGATGTTTTCATCGGTTTTCGACTGCCACTGCGTTCGTCATCCTCGACCGACTCACGACCACTTCTGAAGCGTTCGTGGCACCGAAAAACACTTCTCCAACATTTCTAAGGTCTGCGGACCGTTAAATCCGTTTTTCACACAAAATTTAATGCAAACTCGTTGATGAACAGTTGATGCCATTTTCAAACTTGTAATAAATCGAAAACACGCACAAAGGTAGATGTACTCAGTACAGCGTAACTTTTACAAATGTCAAGCTATGACGTTGAGATTTGGAGGGAAGTGTCAATGATAGATGTGGTAAAAAAGAATTCCAATCGGGTGACTGACAGCGCCACACGGTGGCCGGTCCTAAAACTTTTTGGTCAAGGTAGTATAACAAATCCTCATTTAATTCTGTCCTGGCCCGTATTTTATTTGTGTTACATCCATAAGCTATGTATATTTTGCTATTATAAAAGCTTTTTAATCTTCTATATTTTAAACTTTGCAAGTAATGCTACTTGAAAATTTAATAGAGTCGAATATAGCGCATTTTATCATAAGAATGTCGATCAAGTAGTAAAAAGCGTATGCCAAAAATTTGTATTTTAATTGGTTTCATTGGAGAAATTGACTCAAAGTTTACATGTTTAATACCCTTAACTACTCCGATGTCCTCTCTTGTATCACTTAAAATATTCAGCGCCATTTCAATCATGGACTAACGTTACGTTCAAGTAAAATATGCCAATGAAGTGAGTTTCTAGAATCAGTTTTCGACAAATGTTATACTCGTTCTAGCATTGGCTTATTTTAAAAAGTGAATGCACTCTTAATTTCAAGTCAGTTATGTTAAGTGTTTTATTCTAAATTTTCCTCATCTCTCCAACATCTCTTTCTATTTCTTTTGATTGATGATTTTGTACAAATAAATATTTTTTGCGTCCATGTAGTTTCTTATATTTATATTTGTCTCGTTAATTGGAAGAGATCGCCACTAAGCCCGCCAGATGTTTATGCAACGAAGTATTCATTAAATTAATTAATAACTCCGAACCTATGTTTTCAATGGTTAGGCGTTTCAAGTTCGATGACTTGGAAAAAAAAACTCCCGTATCCGAGAAAAATGTGAAAAAGAGAACATTGTGAGATGGGGTAGAAACCGCAAAAACACTGGCGAAGCCACATTGAAAGGATAAATAACACAAGGGTTCCCTACGTGGCGATACATGAAATACCCGCTTACAGTCACCCCGAAAGAAGGCCTCCAAAAAAGTAAAAGGATTACTGGGAGCCAATATCTCAATAGAGGCAGTCCTCCTAACAAACTACAGATCGAAGAAGAATAGTAGAGTGACTGACAAACAACATGCAAATAGGTGTCAAAATTATTGAAATGTGTTATAAAATTAGTCAAAAATACTTATTTTTTTCGAGATTAAAAAAAACTTAAAGTAAAACTTTTTAATAGGAAAACGTTTTGCAAAACTTTCAAAAGCGTGCATTAAGATACTTTTCATCTTTCATCACTTTTCCTAGTTCAACATTGTAACAAAAAACAAAAAACTTTGACAACTAAAAAAAAATCAGAACTTATGTGTAGAACTTCTTGCACTTTCTTTCAACGTCCAGTTAGGATCTACTTGTGAGAAATGTTCTACGGAATTTCGATATTGCAAGTTGTGGCCAGATTACAATTTAATTTCTTTGAATTTATGTAAGTTTATTTCAAAAGTATAAAATTACGAGTAATTCGGTCACATATTATTACGCCGTGCCTCCTTTATACATACTATTACGCCGTGCCTCCTTTAGGGTGGATAGAGAGAACAACTCTCCACATCTTTATATCCATGCACATCATAGGTTTCGCCTCTTCGATATCGATATGTCAAATGATATCTCCCGTTTCTGATACTCATTTCACACTTTAACTTAGTTAAACCATTCACTCAGTTAAAACATCTCCAACTATATTCTTCCAATCATTCCTAGGTCTATTCTTTCTCGATCTCCATTCATTTCAGACATTTATATTTATTTCATAAGTCTTTTCATCTTGAACAAACAGTTGTCATTTATCTGATCATTACTTACTTTATCAAATATTGTAATATCAGATATTCCACGCAAGGTACGTATTTGTTCTGTTGTTAGCACTCCATTTTGATGCTCAGGCTTCGTTTCCATAGATCAAGATTGCTACTATCACACTGCTTTGCAAAATCACTTAGAAGATTTTGTGATTGGCTAATAGTGCACCCTTGATCTTGTTCCTACTGCATCATGAATTTCGATATCTTTCTCTATTCGATTATACGAAGTTCTAATTATTTGGTTATACTGAGTATACACAGCCATAAATATATGTGGAAAAATATAAATTGTGCTGGGAAAACTACAGTTAGAAAAAAAGACTAGGGGTTTATTTAAAAAATATATAATGATATTCTTTAAAATCTGTATCAAAAGATTGCCATATTGACTTTACAATATTTATTTATTTATCTTATAAATAGTTTTTAGAGGCCTTAAATAAAAAAAAAGGGTATTTAAAAAAAATCTGTATTTCATTGGGAATCAAACACGCCACTTCCGGGTTGGAATTTCTGATCAACTAAACCAGAGAGGGCGTAGATGATATCTTTATATTTTGAAATTAACAATTTTCGGTAAAAATTTTTTTTAACTTTTTGATAAAATTATCACTTGATTATCAAATAAAATGTACTTTTTAAAAATCTTATTCATTTAAGGCCTCTTTAACGTCATTCTGGTTGATTTGTAGATATGAGCCTTTGAAGACTTATTGCCACCTGGCAATTAATCCTCCAGGTTGTACTATACACAACGATAGTGTGATAAAAAAAAACAATTTATTTTTTTACTCCTATACAAAACATAATATAACTGCTGAAGACGATTCCAATTAACACTTAATTTGTTTTTTTTATTAGAAATATATTATCAAGATATTTTTTTGAGTTGTTATGTAGTACTAATGGGGAAAAACCACATATAAAACTCATGGGAAACATTGTACATTTCAATAGTTTTCCAGGAAGTTGGAAAGAATTTCGTAAAATTATCCATCAATTGAGGTAGAAAGTTTTCCGTAACTTTATTAGTTTTAACTTCTTCATAGTTTTGAAACTTTTCATATTTAATGGGCTTTAAAAATAGTTCTTTAATTAATATCTTTTATTTTTAAGAAAATCAACCTAGACCTTTCCTTCTCCTCTTTGCCGCGTTGCAAAAATTGAGCGTTATTGCATTGATTCTATCCAATACGAAAATCTTCTCGTGCTAGGAAATTTTATTCAACCGGCTTTTTTGTCACTTTTGCTATCCAATTTTTGTAATTGAAAAAGCAAAAAAAAAACATACGCAAAGCGTTTCTCTGTTTTTTAAATATTTATGTGTATGCCATTTTATTTATTTAAAAATAATTTCATTGAATTGTATTGAAATTTAAAAAAATCCTGGAAGTTTAATTTTTATGTTCAACTTTCATAAAAAATCCTCGTCTTGTTTTAATGAGAAAATTTATTACATAGAATATCAATTCTGATATCTTGACAGCATTACTGTCACAAATTATATGCTGTATGGTATTAATTATGTACGAGCGTAGCAAAAAGTATTATATACGGGTATATAAAACTGATCGGCATTTTATCAAAATGTATGATCCTCTTTTCTCCAAAAATACAACACATTGAAGATAACAAAATATAAACACATAAACAAAGATGCACGCAGATGAGAAAACAAAATATACACACAAAACAATGATGCACGCAGATGAGAAAAATCACATTTTACAGATTCACATTTCAAACTTACACTTATATCGAAACTTTCATCGACAGGAGTATTAAAATTAAGAGGTAATTTCATTGATCGACTGTTCCTTTGCATGAATTACTTTTAAACAAACTTTAGTATTTTTTATTTGTGTTAACTTTTTTGTTTTCATTGTTAAAAAATATTGAATCAAGCATTCGCAATTTTTTTATTTCAAGTAATTTCTCTATAAAAAGCGCCATTCCAATGTTTGTTGCGCATATAACGTAGTTTAAAATTTTATGTACGAGCTTACCCTAACCTCGTAACTAGCCTACCCTAACTAAAATAAGAACTCAAAAAAATTACGTTTTCTTTTTGAAATTTTCCACTTTTTATAAATTTGTTCTTTTTTGTGTTAGTTCAAAGTCCGGCTTTTTTTAAAATCATAGCTTTGTTTTTTTGAGTTATATTTTGAACGACTATTGCCTCGAAATTTTGTGTTCCCAGTCAATGAGCAATTTTGAGTTGAACACGTTAATTGAGAACATGTAATGTTTTCAAGTAGCAAAAACACAGTAAACTCTCGCTATTATTATTTGAAACAACATCAAGTTAATAAAATAATAATATCAATTTCATACCTTTATTTCATTAGAAAGGATAAACTTTCTTAACACTTAATTAAGGGAGACTAGTATGTGCGTAATCATATTGGTTGGGATAGGGTTATAACTTATTAATTTTATTATTCGTTATTTTGAGGCGATCTCTGTGGCCTAGTTGTTAAAACGTTTATGGTCCATTCAGAGGTTCAAGTCAAAACGAATAAAAAAAAAGTATGTTTCAGAATTTATCGACATACTCGTACATGTATTTATTCATAGTTTTCTGCGTGTTCTGTGTATCTGAAGAAATTAACACTGAAGCATCATTTATCTTAAGATAAACAACCTATGCAGCTTAATTAGTAAGATGTATTCCAATCCGGAGGTATCAGTCTGGGTTTCAATTCAGGACTCGTTAACAGCTTTCTGGTTGATTGTAAAATACTAATTTCCTTTTCTTGAGAATTATACTTTGTTAAAATTTTCGTTACATTTACTAAAATATCATAATATTTTTATTTAATTATATATTATAATATAACAAATGGTAATGGAAACCGATAATAATAGTACAACAATGAGCACGATTGAAAGAAATTGGTTTTAAAAAAAAAGACCACGAAGTGAATTTTTACTATAAAAAGCACTAAAGTCTTATAAATAAAAAAAAATACACGAAATTTTTATGTATATGTACCTGCCTGTTACCTACCTAAAGGAATTGTCAAAAATAACGAGTGAATTGTTATTTTACAAATAAATTAAATTAAGTATTGTTGATTTAAACATACAGGGTCATTGACCGATCGAGAATCCAATGATTGGCACACATTTCAAACAACGACAATATTTACTATTTACAGCGTGCAAATTGGCTAGCGATCTCCAAATATAAATATTTATCCTACCTTCCGTCCATGTGATAGAGCGAGGCAGATATATATATAACCCATGTATTCACTCACTGGTATAAATTGTCTGCAATATGCGAAATAAACAACACTTTATTGTCGTCCATTCAGCTGTCAAACTTGTATTATTTATTTACCTGCTGTCCACTCATTGAAATATATCCGCATTCCTGAGTCTATAAATAAATCGATATTAATCAAGATCATCACGACAATCGAACATAAGTAATCCGCTATATTGATGATTCTCTACGAGATTTAAAGCAGATTCAGCTAAAACGAAGATAACGGTGTCGCTATCAACATCATCGGCACGTTCTAATAGAACACATGCTACACCGATAGCATACACCGTTATATTGGTGACCCCGAACGAAAACCGAACACGTATTTCGACAACGACGTACCATCGACACCATCGTTATATTGGTGACCCCGAAAGAAAACAGAACACGTACATCGACGAACTCGACCATCGTTACAGTGGTAACCCCGACGACGAACAAGAACATCGTTACATTGGCGAGCCCGACGACGAACTACACCACCGTTATATTGGTGACCCCGAACGAAAACTGAATACATACCTCGACTATATCGAATAGCGCCGACTCAACAACCATGGCAAACCAAGACCAAGAGACCGCATCGGGAAGCACATCATCCCCACAGCACCTCGCTGGTATCGCACTGGCAATGCGAATCACGGCATTTTGGCGCGATAGACCGCGCCTATGGTTTATCACTTTCGAGGCTGCCACTCAGGACCTCCACCGCAGCCAAGCCCAACTGGCTCAAATGGTCCTCGCCCAGCTTGACAAACGGGACATCGAGCAGATCACCGATCTCCTGTACAACCCGAGCGTGAACCAGTACGAAGATATAAAAAAAAGACTAATCTCCGTCTATGAAGAGAGTGACGCGAGAGAACTCCAAAGACTGCTGTCAGAGATGGAGCTCGGCGACCAGCGCCCATCACAGCTGCTGCGACGCATGCGGAGCCACGCCCGAGAGATGATCCCAGACGCAACGCTGCACCTGATGTGGATAAGCCTGATGCCAGCTCACGTGAGGTCGGTCCTGGCGATCAGCCACACGATCTCCAAGACTGCCTCCCTCGACGAGCTCGCACTGCTGGCCGACAAAATGCTGGAGCAATCGCAGGAAGTGGCAACCATGAGCATCGTGCCGGCACACCCCACCATCGTCAAGGTGCCGACACCCTCACAGGCCTCCATATCAGATGTCATCCGCGCCCTGACCGACGAACTCGAGCAGCTCCACCTGGAAGTGGCGGAAATGAAATCAAGGACTACAACCGACGACCGTCAGCGTCAACGACCGCCATACCGCAACCAAGCAACAGTACGAAACACACGTAGACGAACACCCTCCCCGGCCGCATCAACAATCTGCTACTACCATAACAGATTTGGGAAAAATGCCCTCCGCTGCAGATCGCCGTGCAGCTTCGAGCAGAAAAGGGAAGAGAGAAATTGAAAAGCGTTTATAGAACCACGATACAACCACGCTACAACATCGCCAGAACATCGATACAACCACGCTACAACCACGCTGCAGCAACGAGCACCGCAGACAACATCACCATCATCATCAAGCCACCGCAGATCCACCTTCCACATCGGAAGCCATCTGCAACTTGATCTACATTATCACCATCATCATCGAGCCACCGCAGATCAACCTTCCACCGCGGAAGCCATCTGCAACTCGATCTCCATCATCACTATCACCATCAAGCCACCGCAGATCAACCTTCCACATCGGATGCCATCTGCAACTTGATCTACACCATCACTATCATCATCAAGCAACTGCAGATCCACCTTCCACCGCGGACGCCATCTGCAACTTGATCCACACAACCAATCATCGACGATCAACGCAACGACCAACCAAGCACCGCAGACAATCCAAAATTTAGCGACAGACGACCAAGCCTACCCCTGTTTCCGCATCACCCATCTGACCGACAGATCTGGGAAAAAACGCCACGCGCTGTCGCTGTCCACGTACCTATTTCGACACAGGGAACGGACAACCAGCCCGACGTCAGATGCACCGGAACCTATCTATCGCTCACGCAAGGCACGCGCCCTCTGCGTTCACTAGGAAGGGAACTATGTACCTGCCTGTTACCTACCTAAAGGAATTGTCAAAAATAACGAGTGAATTGTTATTTTACAAATAAATTAAATTAAGTATTGTTGATTTAAACATACAGGGTCATTGACCGATCGAGAATCCAATGATTGGCACACATTTCAAACAACGACAATATTTACTATTTACAGCGTGCAAATTGGCTAGCGATCTCCAAATATAAATATTTATCCTACCTTCCGTCCATGTGATAGAGCGAGGCAGATATATATATAACCCATGTATTCACTCACTGGTATAAATTGTCTGCAATATGCGAAATAAACAACACTTTATTGTCGTCCATTCAGCTGTCAAACTTGTATTATTTATTTACCTGCTGTCCACTCATTGAAATATATCCGCATTCCTGAGTCTATAAATAAATCGATATTAATCAAGATCATCACGACAATCGAACATAAGTAATCCGCTATATTGATGATTCTCTACGAGATTTAAAGCAGATTCAGCTAAAACGAAGATAACGGTGTCGCTATCAACATCATCGGCACGTTCTAATAGAACACATGCTACACCGATAGCATACACCGTTATATATTCTTCGCTAAACTTATGACACAAGTGTCTTTTTCAGTGTTACAAAACTTCTTCAATACATGCGCATGATCAGTTGATATGGAAAAGGAAAGTACCCTATACACTTCAATTCACTTTGATATAAACAACTGAGGTCTAAAGCCTCTTCAGTGCCGCCTCATTCGGTGGGTCTGTCTTGTATCGTTTCTCCTTTGTAATCGATCGGTTCTGTCGGTCACCGACCAGTCATCTCAAGCAGGGGCGTCTCAAGAGTTTTATGTTGGGCGCATAGTATGTAAACCAAAGTGCTTTATACAATACAAATTAATTGTTTGCGTGAAATACTCGAAGATCCAAATACAACATTCTCTTCAGGTGATAATGTACTCGTAAAAAATAACTTTGATTTAAAGTAATTCATTTTGACCCTGTTTTTATACATCTTTCTAGCAGTACTTAACATTTTGACCCTGTTTTTATACATCTTTCTAGCAGTACTTAACATTTTGACCCTGTTTTTATACATCTTTCTAGCAGTACTTAACATTTTGACCCTGTTTTTATACATCTTTCTAGCAGTACTTAACATTTTGACCCTGTTTTTATACATCTTTCTAGCAGTACTTAACATTTTGCCCCTGTTTTTATACATCTTTCTAGCAGTACTTAACATTTTGAATCAAAAGTATACAACTACGTCACATACGTATCATGTTATGTCCCTTTTGGAGCATGCATACATAATATATCTCCAGGCTTTTCTATCTATTCGCATAGTTCTCGTCTAATCCACATTCATATATCTTGCCATACAAGCTCTTTCGTCTCTTAAACTACTTACGTTTCTCTTAGTTTAATTTCTCCAATTGACTTCTCCCACTTTTTTCTCCTCTCCCTTGATCTTCATTAATTCTAGAAAAATATATTTGTTTTTCTAAGTCCTCGTAACTAATATGCCCAAGAGGAATTTTTCAAGGCAAGTTTCCTAATTTTATTTCTCTGTTATCTAATATTTTTTCTAAGAAATATTGCAATACCAGATATTCCAGGCAAGGCTCGAGTTTCTACCGCAATTATTCCGCTATTATCCCTTCCTTTCATTAGTCAAGCTTCGCTTCCATACATCAAGGTTGGCCTTAATACACCACTGTGAAAGATCATTTTTGAAAATTTTACGATTTAAAATACGCTGATACTTAAACAAGTTAGAATCTGTACAATTAAATCCGACTTATGAAAACAGAAATGATATTTCAAGAATATTATTTCACCACTAATTTTAAGGAAACATCTCGTGGGAGATAAATAAATAAAGCCACAAAAACATTAGTGATGATCGTATAAATTTTACAATTGACAATTTTTTATGACACACTCATAACATTTAATGAAATTTTAAAAACAATAAACGTGACTTTAAACATGGCAATTTACTTAAAGACGAATCATACGCGACATTCTGAAGAACTAACTACGAGATATTTGATGAATGGTTAATTAAAACTGGTAAAGATATTTGATGTTTGATGAATGGTTAATTAAAACAAAGTATGAGTTACACCGTAACATATTTAGAATGTAAATTTCACGGAGTTACAGTTAAAATCTCTAACCTTGGCGTGCCGCGTCTATCCTTTAAATAATTAAAATGACTCTTAATTAACTCTGCACTAGCGTATTCGTATTTTAAAACCTTGACTTTAAGATTGATGGGAATTTTCTCGTCTTAGTGCATCAGTTAAGATTTGACTTCTATGTTTATTGATTTACTTCTGATAACTTTTTATTTATCTAAAAACTAACCTTTAATATGCTGATGGTCTGCTTTACCAAACCCGCTTCTCATGACTCGCTTGTAAATTTGAAAATTATGCTATTGTGCTCCACAAGAGATCTTGTCTTGGGTCTCCAGTCTCCTTGTAAACTTTAAATAGTGACATTGTACTCCGTAGGAGTCGTTGACTCGAGTTTCCAGACCTCTTGAAAATTTCAAAATGATGCCATTCTACTCCAGAAGAGTTCTTGCCTTGAGTCTCCAGCCCCTTTCTAAATTTGAAAATGATGACATTTTACTACCATACATAAAAGTCTTTGCCTGAAGTCTTCGGTCCCTTTATGAACAGGAAGATGATGCCATTCTACTCCACAACAGTCCTTGACTTGGGTCTCCAGCCCCCTTCTAAAATTGAAATAGATTATATTCTAATCCACAAAAGTCCTTGTCTCGAGTCTTCAGTCTCCTTATAAAATAGAAGATTGTGTTATTCTACTTCACAAGAATCGTTGATTTGAGTCTGCAGTCCCCCGCAGTGCACCATTCAGAATATTGTTTACTGGTGTTTTAATACGATTGTCTGTCTTCCTGTGAATAGAAGATGACTGAACATGCACTGGTTTGTTGAGTGCAAGTTAACAATTCAAACACTTCTTGACTGATTTAATCTAAAGTTCCAATAGCAAGGATAACTAACTTCCAAGATGTTCTGAATATTAAATCAGCTTTAATCTTTCGTTAGGCAAATTTTAATATAGCGTTTTTTTTTTGTTGCTTAGTAAAAATATAAGAATTTATGGTTAACAGTATATGAGATACAGAAAAAAACATAAATTCTAATGTTCTAAGAGTAAAAACCAGACCAGTAGTAAATTTAACATTAATCGAACCTGGAAAACCTACTTTCCTGTTGTGAATGCAAACTTGACTACGACCGTCTACTTAAATTCTGTGGCTGGACTATACAATCTTTAGACTTACTCAAAGTATCCTTAGCTTCCTTCTTTGTATCCACGTTTCAAAAGTATCTAATATATACCATATATCACTTAATACTATAGAATGTATATCACTGAACGATTTTCTAAGAAAAAATTCAATATAAGTTTTAATTGCAAAAAAAATATCTCAAAACTGATCTTGCGATATCCATTTTACTTTCCATTCGGCATATATCTCAAGTAGTTTTTCCGTCCTATGTATCTAATACAACATCATAAATTAAATACTGTAGTGTAATTTCAAACCAAATTAAGTTCTATAAATAAAACCGTTTAATGTATTTTAATTGAATTAAGATTTTTACATCTAAATTTTCTAACAACCCTAAATGATTTCGTTAATGATAACCTACTCAAAAAAAATCTTTTTTATAAATGGATGGCAGTCTGATTTTGTCTTCATGCCTCTTTGAAATTGTAACAGAATTCAGGATTCTTTAAATTCCCAAAGCAAATAATGAGTACGGAGACAGGGCGCTGCAAGTAGCAATTCCTAAAAAATCAATGTGATGCCATCTGACTTTTTCGAGTTACAATTTTTTTTTAAATTTAAAAAATAACATCGTTTTTATTAAGTACATTTTTATTTTATTGGTTAAGTATCTACATTGTTAAATATATAATTAAAGATACACTTGCTGAAAACTTTAGGGTTAACAGGATTGATAAAAATATATTTCTGACATACATTGCCAAGATCTCACTGATGTTTGCTGAAGTTGTCTCCTGCCTACCTTCACCCACACCCCAACTCGGTACCAGTTCGAACATAATTCAGCCTTGTTTGTGTTTCCTGACGATGAGGTGAACACAAACAGTTTGATCAAACAAATTACGATAGCTTTCTGCTTGGTTGAAAGAGATTTCCACATGACAAAAATCCCATCAAGTCGTGCTGTATACAATATAAGTGTAAAATAATACAATACATGTAAATTTATGTAAATACTACGTTTTCTTGTATATATATATATATATATATATATATATATATATATATATATATATATATATATATATATATTATATATATATATATATATATATATATATATATATATATATATATATATATATATATATATATATATATATATATATATATATATATATATATATATATATATA
>OX463855.1:26258181-26335450 GCA_949825065.1 Odontocerum albicorne
CGAATGTGCGTCCTTTGAAAGATAAACGAGAGATTTGAAGAATTTAGTTAAAAAAAATTTACTTTCTAACATTAAATGAATGTATATTTTTTTTAATCTCATATAGGAGATCCACAGGTTTTACTAGTATTACATTCTTGAAATAAAATGTTACATAATTTCAAATTATATTTTTTAATGTTTCACTCTTTATTAATGTGGATACATTAAAACAGCTTTACATAACGAATATGAACGAAAATACGTGTGGTAGATTCGTCTCGAAAGCCTGACAACGTAGACACTCCGCGAGTGTATAAAAGGCTTGATTGTGTGTGGTTGGTTGACATCTCTGAATTAAATTCTGTATCACTTTTAGTTAAATCAGCAACTGCTTGCTCAAAAGAAAAATTCAACCTAGAATTTAACTTTCACGAAAAAACATATTCATATATTCTTAACCTCACAGATACGTTCAATAATTTGCAACTTTTTACAATCGTTATGGGTAAACATTAAGTAGACACTTTGCTAGTCAATTTTCAAAACGGAAAAGACAACAAGAAGAAAATATACGTGTTAAATAAGGTACGCGATTCCAGCTAGAACTTAAATTATTTTAATAGGGTTTGAGTCTGGGTTTCACTAAATACATCTTTCTTGTTGGTTTGAAGAGTAATACAACACAATACAGTGAGGAAAAATAGTAGACTAAACTTTTAATGTAAGACGTACTTAAAATTTGATACTGAATCTTTCCTCAGGATATTGTTGCGAATTGCTACCTTCAATTTGATACTGTATCTTCCCTCAGGATGTTGTTGCGAATTTCTACCTTCAATTTACTATCTGACTTTTTGTAATGGTGAGGTATTATTGGAATTGGTTTTTCAATATAAGGGTAAAACAGACACAAAACAGAGACAAAAGAAGAGCTCAAAACGACAAGAGGACAGTCAACATTAATACATATTTTATGATCGTACATTCGAGAAAGGTCGGTAATCTGGGATTATGCCTATATCCTCAAGCCCTCAACAATTCTTATTCGAAAACCCATGTTTTGTGAAATATCCTTACATCATTGTTTACATGTGTTCAAATTTAGTCAATTATTCTTTAAAAAAATATTAAATTTATTATTTCGACTATCTTAAGCACACATTACATAATGTACGTCCAATTTTGGTAATTTTTTAGGTAAAATAAAAAAAACCAATATATCCTTGTTAACTGATATCACATCGATTCAGGTGGATAGAACGCAGCTAGAACAAGTCCAACAATATATTTTCTAGAACAAAGTACTTCATTTAAGAATTGCACTCTCAACGAAATAAATAGAACAAAACAAACTTGAGGTTCCTTTGGACGAATGAACTACATTTTTAAGAGCAATTCGCCAATCTGTCTCAAACGGAAGTTATTTAACCAATGAATCTTACCAGTACTAGCATATGTGTGCAAAACATGGACTCTTCCTCTACGATTGACACAAAAGCTCCAGAAAATACATCGCAGCATGAGAGATGCTTGCTAGGTTATACCAGAAGTGACCGCAAACGCAATGAGTGGATACGTATAATAAAAGTTGACGATGTTATTAATATCGGAAATATACTGAAGTGGAAGTGATCTGGGCACGTCGCCAGAACAACGGACTATCGTTGGATGTATCAAGTAATCAAGTGGTATCCAAAAAGCAGAACTAGGTCTGTAAGAAGACCATAGACACGCTGGATGGACGAAAGACGTAAGCAAGCAGCGATTACGTGGCAGCAATTCGCAAAGACCAGGATTTCTTGGAAACAACTTAGTGAGGCCTATATTCTGCAGTGGATGATTGTGAGTTTTTCTTGTTTAAAAATATGGTGTATCCAAAACACAATTTCAATGTGTTATTAATTTAAAAACCCATTTTAATTGACAAATAACGATGTATCCTGGAAAAATTTTCAAGTAAAATATAACATTGACTGCTTTATCAGGCTCAAGTATCCCACTAAAAATAGCCTTATTCAAATAAATGGGGTTAATTTGCTAAAATGTAACCTAATTAAAAAAATCTTTTGTGCTATTTTTTTTTCAAAGTTGTCCAACATAAAAACTCACGAACTTTACTCGTATATAACCGTATTTTTTAACGCAATAAAATGCCTGTTCCAAAAACATGTTTTGGTGTATAAAACCTACGTCATTAATGCATAAACAAATGCCACAAATTAAACCTACTAACCTCCCTTGGTTTTTGTGTGTTTTAAGAATAATTTTTTGATTTTCTAGGAATCACTTTTTTTAGACGTGCAATAATTTATTTCCTTTCCATTCTTTTGTATGAGTGGTTAAACATGATATATCTGGTGGGTTTTACAGTAAACTCTTTCAACCAGCCAGCGCATCGTGGATACATTAAACGGTTTTACAGAAATAGATTTTACAAAAAAATTCAAAGGAAAAAAATTAAATAAATGACTTATCTTTAAATAATAACAATAAAATAAGAGGAAAGGAATTTCTGTATGAATACGGAAGAAAAACAAAGAATAGTATTTCTAGTTTAAACTGTTGATACTAATTATTGCAACAACCTTATGCTAGTTATGTAATATATTTATTTTCTTCTACGAATAGAAAAAAAATGTAATAAAATAATGCTGGAATGTTTTTTTAATAAATGAAAACCTTCCGCCAAAGAAACAATAATTAATCAAAATCCTTATTATTTCTTGTACCAGCCGACGGAGGAAATTATTTTTCTTTTATTTGTTGCCTTAACGAGTGTGAACGGACTTCATTGTTGTTACAAGAGGAAATATGGCCGATTCAGCATATCGTCGTGTAAAGCGCTAACAAGTTGATCCAATGTTTTGGTGGAAAAGAATTATTAATATTTTTTTTAAATAATCGTTCTCCAGTTAAACTTTTCAATTAAGGAAATCTTTCAAATTTTAATTAGTTTTTCAAATAAACAAATAAAAAACTTCTACATCCATATTACTCATACAAACTTTCCTATCGCAACACTCGCCTGTCGCCTCTTCTACATCCACATTACTCATATAAACCATCAGACTTTCCTATCGCAACACTCGCCTGTCGCCTCTTCTACATCCATATTACTCCTATAAACCATCAGACTTTCCTATCGCAACACTCGCCTGTCGCCTCTTCTACATCTATATTACTCATATAAATCCTACAATTTCTCTGAAATTTCACATTTTCTTCTGTCATAATGTAATTTACTTGATCCAACCACACTTTCCTTGGTCTTCTTCTACCACGTTTTCCATTCATATTTGTACTGTATATTTGTTTTGATAGTATTTCTTTATTCATTCGTTCTACTCGTACATACCCAAACAATATCAAAATGCTTCACGATCTTACTTAATATATCAATCATAAGTTCACATTCATTCCTTATTATATCATGCATTGTCACCCCATATATTTTTTCTAGTGCATGCATTTCTGGGAGAAAATCAATTTGAGATTATTAGTTTTTACGAGACAAAATTAAATTTCAACAAGGAATTAATTATTGGTGATTTTTGGAAAGATTTATTTACGTTTCGGACCAATCACACATTCCGTTCTCAGGACCAAAATATGAGTCATCGACGTTTGCTGAGACAATGTTTTAATTATTAACACCACAGTCATTGAAATCACAGCGGTTCATGCATAATCGATATCGTGTACATCTCATAATCGATATCTTACTCATATAACATTCGACTTAACCTGATGATTCAGCTACTGTTACTTTTAGATATTTTTTTACTCTATTGCCATAATTATGATACCAGAGATTGCACTGCTGAATTATCTTTTCTCCTTTTGTTGATCATTAGGTTGCACTATTCAATGAGAGAAACATTGAATTTGACCTCTTTAACGGAGGAAAAAATGAACCTAATCTTTTCAACTTCTCGAGTCCAAAATTAAATACAAAACTACTTGAAACCCAACCATAAATTGGTGAAGTGTAAGAATTTAAAATAAATAATCAGATCAGGGAAAATGCGGTAAAAATTGTACCTTGCGAAGAATATCTGGAAGTGCAATGTGTCATACTAACTAAGAAATTACTTTTTTTAAAGATAACCATTGTGTTTAGAGACGAATATTATAAAACAAATTAAGAACCTTGAGATGTTTTAATTAATTAACTAAAACAATTGTTTTTTTTTAAATAAAGATAATAGTATGACCCTACCGGTTTCAAGGTTTTCACCTCAACATCGGGGAAACTCAAACAATAATGAATTTGGCCCGGTCTGACACCGACCATCTAGACTTATCTAACGGTAAAACTTGGACTTTTAAAAGTCAAAATTCGGACCGGGGATTTGGATGGAGACAAGCGATCACTTTGGCAAGCAGCGATAAAACCTTGGGAATATAGTATGTGTTTGTTTACCAGGGTTTTATCCCAATGTGCTGACTTTGATGCTGCGAGGCTAATCCAAAAGCAAAAGGGGATACAACGATGGCAATGAATGTACGAGTATTATCGTGGATTCGACAATTAGTTATAGAAAAATGAATTTTTTGTGTAGTATGTTTTTGTATAATTTTGATATACTATATTACAGCCAATTTAATGTAAAAATCTTACGTGGGCGCACCATTGTCACTGAGAAAATCACATACTTTATATCGATGAAACATAATTCTTGTATATCTGAATTGTTACATAATTGTTTGACGCACATAAACTTAAATCAATAACACATCGATTAAGCCCGTACGATGCCAACCCAATCCATAATTACAAAAATAAAACTGGACAGTTGAGTGGACCTAGAAATCAAACACTTAACTTTTATCGATCTTTAGCATTTTTTCCATCTTCTCTGTCAAGCTTTGGCCTTGCCTCACACAATCTATCCGCCTCCTCCAACTACTGTTGAAACATCCCGTTGAACTTGTTCCTTCTGGGCTGGCTTTGAAAATTGCACGAGGAAATCTTGTTTCTGGCATTCTTTTTATATTCCTCAGCCAATGACAAGTTGATGATGAATTTTAGGAGTAACTGTCCTTTCGAAGGACACCCTACTCCTCAATCAGACAAGTGAAAGGATTGGAATTATATTTGGAAATGTGACAAAGGTGAGGGTGAGGAAGAAACCCAAGCTAACGCGGTGAGACTTTTTTATTTCCGTTAGAAAGGATACATTTTTGAGGGTTCAACAAAAAAAGGATTTTAATTATAAAATTTGCCTCGAACTATATCATTTAATATTTTTTATATTAATACTTACTCCATGCCAGTAGATATTATGCATGATGATACGAATAGTTAATATTTACTCCATGCCAGTAGTTATTATGCATGATGATGCGAATAGTTAATACTTACCCCATGCCAGTAGTTATTATGCATGATGATGCGAATAGTTAATACTTACTCCATGCCAGTAGTTATTATGCATGATGATGCGAATAGTTAATTCTTACTCCATGCCAGTAGTTATTATGCATGATGATGCGAATAGTTAAAATGTTCACCCAATTACAGTCTATTTATTCCAAAATGTCTTAATGTAATGATTCAGATGGTGGCATTTACTTTTTCAGCGTAACCATTGAAAAATTGATAATTCAACTGCTTTTATTTTTTGATACATTTATTAAATTCAACGTAGAAAATACTTAAATAATAATGACCAAAAAATAAACAATTAACTTTAGAGATAATATGAATTTATATTTATATGAACGTTTCGAATATACGAGTAGGTTTGAAATTAAAACTTTAACGTTAACAAATTCAATAGAGAATTAAATGATGTGTGTTTTGAAGACTGCTGGCTCAGAAAATTTAATAATTATCAGACCTCATAAATCTAGACATACCTGAATATTTCCAAACAAATTATTTTATTATTTCACTTATTTAATTAATTCCAGTTTCACGTGTTTCTACTTTTATCCCGAGGTTAACTTCAGGCAAAAACCTATTCAACATATCCTCTCTCGACGTAACCTGTTGATATGAGGTAAAACACGTGATGTGGGAATAAATCTAATTAGTGAAATAATATAGTAATTTATTGTTAAATATTTAAACACGGAGTTTCGAAAAAATTAAGTCGAAAACTTTGTTAAAAATACAAATCCTGATTGATGAAAATCTAAGCCGGATTAATCATGTACCCGACTTAAGCCGCAAGATCTTTGCTTCACTGCAATCAGTTATGAGTCGAATTTTACTATCCCAATATTTTATGCTTCCATTACTTGATAACAGTGATGTAAGCTTTTTGGATATAAACGAAGAGATGATAGATAAGTTGAAAAGGCTCCAAAACAATTCATATTCAACTTAAGGAAATATCGCGTTTTGAGTTTCGAAACAGATTTTGATGGCTTAAAATCAGATAGCAAAATAACCTTACTTTTTTTGCGTACTGAACAATCCCAAGACGCCTAAATATATTCGCAAAAACATTCATTTTCTATCAAAATACGGGTTTTCTATTCATTCAATTGGGCGCTAAGAGATTCCGTTGCGTACGAACAGACCGTATTTCATTTTATACATCTTCATTTGCGGTCCACGCGACACGACTGTGGAACAAATTTATGAGAATTATCAGATGTGCACCATCCTTGTTCCATATTCAAGAGATAATTTCACAATATTTCAATACTGAGAATATCCTTTCATTCTAATTTTACTTTGTTTTCCAGTCTTATCCTTGAACGAGTTCATTTCATACAGTCTTGCCATTGTTATTTTGAGATGAGTATGTTTGTACTACGAGTATAATTAAAATGAATATTTTTTTTGTAAAATCTCTCATAGATGACAGCAAGTAAAATCTCTCATAGATGACTTGACCGGCGACTGACGTGGAAAACCCATTTGAATACCATCAGACAGAAGGGTCACAAGGGCATAGGGGCTATCAGTTCGATATTTAACCGACGCAGCTTCCTTTCACCCAAAAATAAGCTCCTCCTCTATAAACCCCTTATTCGTCCTATCTTGACCTATGCTGCACCCGTTTGGGGTAGTGTGAGCAACACGGATCACCTGAAACTCCAGAGAGTGCAGAACAAGGCATTCAAGATATCTTTTAACACCCATCCCAGAACAAACCTTACCCGACTTCACGCTGAACAGCGAGAAGAAACCCTACAACAAAACATCCTCGCTTGGACCGTGAAGTTCTACAATATAAAAGCCAACAAAATCACAGAAATCCCTTAGTCGCTGCCCTGGGGGCTTACGAGAGTAAATCCGACCTACCCTTCCGTTATAAGCACAAGCTCCCGAAGCATTATCTGTTACCTGACTAGTCCACCTACAGTATTAGCTGGGACGACCAAGGTCTGAGTGAATGTGATGGAATACATGTAGCCTGAACGAGTGGACTTGTTTTTGCTGAATAATTAGTGTAAGAATTGTTATCTATTGTAGTTATAAGTAGTATGTTGGTGTTAATTATTTCTAAGATCTCATATATTAAGATTGAATAAATAAAATAAAATGATATGTAGGAAAATAAGATTAAATAAGTTCATAAATTATAACATATAATTAAGATTATTTAAGTAATAAATTTGTATATAGGTATAGCCTTGACAAATGTTTGTATAATAATTTACTTGTTTAATAAAAAAAAAAAAAAAAAAAGATGACAGCAAGTTAACGTATCCAAGATAAGTAGGCTGGTTGTAATAAAAGTTGTATAGAAGTAAATCAGCCAGATTCATCATTCATAACCATGTACACAACTACAACACTAATTCACGTGACACGTGTTTCTACTTCATTTCGCGAGGCTCTTTTCAGTTGAATTGGTCGAGGTTTGTTACGAGAGTAATGCTTAATTCCAACTTGTGTCGTGTTTCGTTGAAAGTTTTTATATTAACGCATAGAAAACGTTTTACGAGTAATAAGGATTTTTTTGGCTAACTCTGCTAACCCAATTCACTTCTTGAATAGAAATACTCCAAAACGTCAAAAATATTACAAACTTAGATAAATATAATAATAATAAATATAGGTTTATCGATAGCAACATAGTTTGTATATATCATACACATATATTCTGAGATTACATATGTACGAGTCTCTCAGGATAATGTTGAAGAAAATACATATATGACAGAAGCAATCAAAAGATCTGGGCATTCCCCCAAACAAGATACACCCCTACCAATAGAAGACGAGCCCGGCCGCGAGGACATCAGATGTTTTTTACTCCACACCCTTGTATTCGTAAATTAAAATAACATCTAGTTAAAGCATGAACACTGCAGGTTTAAAAACATTATAATTTGTTTAGTCAAACATGTATGTAACCACTTTATGTAACAGTATAACTCTACCGGTTTCAAGGCTTTCATCTCATCACCAGTTTTATTTGTGCTCCCCTGACGATGAGGTGAAAATCTTGAAACCGGTTAGACAAAGTGGAATAAACAGTGTTTTACTAAACAAATTACAAACAAAAAAATATTGACAGTAAATAAGCAGTCCGTACAGCAGCAGTACAATCAATTTAGTTAATATAAAAATAGGTTCACCGATAATAAAATAGCATGCAAAATAAAATAAACACATACATACAAATATCCCTTTACTCGTATATATACATATGCATACACATACACAAACACATACATCCCACAATCCCACACATATTCAAAGGAAAAGAAAACACATTCAAGAGAGAAGCCATCATGTGAGACAAACGTATGTTATGCAGGGAAATACCAGTGTGAGGAAGTAAACTATTGGTTAATTGTCCAGGGTCTAGATTAGTGGGTACAAATTCTAAATATCAGGATTCATACTTATACAATGATAATAATGAAATTAAAAATGTATTTAAGCCCATGTTAACTTAGAATTAAGACATTGAATTCATTGTGTCTAGGCTATGAATTTACTAGTAAAGTGTTTTTAAGCTTATGTTAACATAAAATTAATTTCATTGTGTCCAGCATTGAATTAAACCGCATTCATTGTGTCCAGCATTGAATTTACCAGTGAAGTGTTTACATGTCAGAGATGGTGGCAGTTTGACAGGATTCAGAAGGTTTAATGCAGAGGAAGATACATTTTTGATGAAGTTATATTTAGCTCACCTGGAAATTAACGGGAAAAGTAAAATGGTGAAAATTAACCAAAATGTCATAAAAGTTTAACTCATCAAATTGATCTTTCACCGAGAGTTTTATCCTGAAGGAGAAATATTAGAAGGTATCTAAATTTTTTTCTAGAAAAACCGCACATTAGGGCTCTTAAACGACTATTTATAAAATATTACTTTTCTTTTTCGTTAATGTGACGTATTTTTTTTAAAGATTCATCAATCCTTCAAAATTTTCTTCCTCTTCTTGCATTCTATTTCTTATATTTTAGTGATACACATTTGTCGTATACAGCACAACCTGGCGGGTTTATTGTCCCGTGGCAATCTCTTCCAGCCAACCAGAAAGATGTTCAAGACGCCTTAAGTGAAAACCAGACTGAAATCCTTTTTTTTAAATATGGGTTCCTGCGGGGATTGAAACCGCAACCCCCGGGTCGAGAGGCAAGGGTGTTACCAATTTGGCCACGGAGATCGTCTTACTGCCACACTCTTACTGCCACAAGATAAGATTATTTTGGAAATGCTTGTTATTTGAATGTTAAACGATTAATTAATTTTTTATTCTACTAATTAAATTATAATTTATCGATACAAATGATATGACAGGTCTCTGTTGCTTCCTATTTGAGACACGTTGTATAATGAATACTAAATGGTCCGGACACGGAAACGAATAAATTAATATATTCTATTAATCATCGGGACATATACTCATACCTCTTACTTGTAGCCTTTTTTTCAGGCGCCTGAATTTGAATAAACGATGCTTCATTTGAGATATGGTCTGCAACTTACACCTCTATACATATATGTAATGCACCCACAGGTTGAGGCTGCTCCCTAAAATCAGTTTTGAAAAGACCTTTTGAAGAATTATTTATCATTCAAAGAATCCTTTAAAAATGCATGTGATGAAGGTATGATTTTCATATACTTGTTGAGAGTATGATGCGGTTAGAATAGTGTTTTGTGATAACTTGGAATTAAATAATGCACTAGAGTATGAATGTTTCAGCGGAGTGTGTTAGTTAAAAGGACAAATATATGAAATTTGTGATTAAGGAATGAAACGTTCGTTGTTTGGCGAAGTGATTCTCTATATCTACTTAATGGTCAGTTTTATATTGCTATGGTTCACTCTTTGCATTATAATTGTAAATGTTGTATCGTGAATAATAAAGTTATAAAAATTAAATAAAGTTTTTAAAATAATTCAAAAAAAGAAGATGTCGAAATACACAAGGACTATAAATTCCCCCGTTTTTGTGATAAAATTAATATAAAATAAACCTTCATATATTTTATTTAAAAAAAATTAAAACACGGTTTCTTCCACTTTATTTCTTGAAAACCACAATGCATTTCAACACTCGATGTGTGATCATCAGGTGAGTTGTCAAAACCGAAGTATGTATCAATAAAACCACGATGTTTGTTGTTCACGGTAAAATAGAGTAGAAGTGTCAATACTACGAGTAAACACAACAAATAGTATAGACACTTCTACTCCATTTTATGGTAAACACCACACATCATGGTAGTATTAATATATACTTCGGTTCTTGACAACTCACTTGATGATGACATAGCGAGTGTTGAAATGCATTGTGATTTGCAGTAAATGTACTATTTGTTGTTAAGAGTCTACACACTTTCACTCAATTTTATCGTAAATAACATACATCATGGTGTTATTAATGCATACTTCGATCCTTGACAACTCACTTGATGGTGACATAGCGAATGGTAAAATGAATTGTAATTTGCAGTAAATATACTATTTGTTGTTTAGAGTCTACACACTTTCACTCCATTTTATCGTAAACAACACACGTCGTGGTGTTATAAATATATACTTCAGTTTTTGACAACTCCCCTGATGATGACATAGCGAGTGTTGAAATGTATTTTGATTTGCAGTAAATATACATCATGGTGTATTTCATATATGATATACTTCAGTTCTTGACACCCACCTGGTAATGACACAGCCAATGTTGAAATGCATTGTTATTTGCCATAAATAAATAGGAACAAAACAAAGTAATAGTGTTATTTGAACAACTATTTAATTTCATTTAAGAAATGAGTATTTTGTCTTTAATCACGATTTCTTAAATTTTCTCTTTATTTTCTCAGTGTCGTATTGTATCGGTTTCTTAATTAACTAGATTCAACGTTTCAGAAAAGAACCATTTATTACGAGCAGTCGCAGAGCATCGCAATCTTTGATATTATTATATGTTTCCTCCTTTCCTAATAATTCACGGACACATGGGTTGACACGTATAAACGAGATAATGAAAGAGAAATAAAAACGGGCCATGTATCTACTTCGTACACGATATTTCGTCACATTAAGGGTTTTATCGGGTGACAATGTTACATTAATAAAATAGACGCTAAACCTTCCCTGGAGTCTTCTTCCTAACGATTGCTGTTTATGGATCTCTTTGTTGTAGCCTAATAATCTTAATGAAAAATAATTATTGTTAAAAGAGTTTTATAACATGGATTATTTGCCGAAAAATTGTTATTTGTGATTCATTTTCATTGTTTTTGACAAAAAAAAAATGCTATTTTTTCCAAAAAATAATATACATTTTTAGAACAAATAATACTTTTAATTGATAACATACTAATAAAAATGAAATTTATTATCGTTTAAGCGTTAATTTTTATAACAAAATGCACAATTTTTCCAAAAATCAGTAATATTCGGAAAAAAATGTGTGGCAACATTCTTTAGTTTTTGACTAAAATTGCGGGAATGTTGACCTTTTGAAGAACAAAACATCCTTTTTCAACTACAAATATGGTTTTGTTCAATAAAATTGAAAACAAATTTTATATAATCATCTTTTAGCGTTCATGTAATAATCATACACCTCAAAGCATGACATACTTAATCTGGCACTGTCCAAAGTATGACATTTTCAGACATAAAACACGAATAGCAAGAAACAAGCTCTCAAATAAAAAATGTGAAAACCTAGACCAGGTTTTAAATAACAAATAGACAAAAACATACATTCGCTGATTATTTAAAAAAAAAATTATGACTGTTATTTAAAATAAATAAAATATTTATCATTCATGGCTGTCTAACATAAAGCGCTCCTTCGTATAACGAAAAAAGTCTGAAAAATATGTTTTTACACCTTTTATGGCTAAATGGACGACCTCTGTGGCCTAGTTTTTAAGAAAATTTTCACCTGGGATTTCCCGTTAGTACCCAAAAATAAAACATAAAAAAGGTCTCAGTCTGGTCAAAGAGTCTGTCTGGTAACATAACTTACAAGCACTTGATGGGGACGTGTGTTATTGCCTCTTTTCGTGTGGGCTAGTATTACCAACTAACAAATGCTAGTGTTACCAAATAATAAACAGCGGGATAGTATTACCAAATAATAAATAGCGAGTGCCTTGTTTACTCGGGTGGTTTCTAACACGAAGGATTGATGAATGGGACCTATTACAAAGTTGTGTCCTGGTCACGCTTTTCAATGACCAATCCGGATATATTGGAGAGTTTACATAAGTATAATACTTTTACATACTATACATATCATTATGCCGTGTTGCTTGCGGTGTAGACAGAAAGAGCTGATCTCTAATATTTTCTATTCAAACTTTCGTGTTCTCTAGATTCATACTCGTACATTTGGTCATACACTATCTTGCATTATTCATACTTCTCTCTTTATTTTCTTTCAACCGGTCCACTTGGTCCAGTCACTTTTTCCTCGATCTACCTCTTCCACGCAGACTTTGTGCTTGTAAATTGTATGCTCACTTTGTGATTATTTCATCATTCATTCTCTCTACATGTTCAAACTATCTTGAAGCTTAATACAAAAAAATAAAACGATGAAATGTAGAATTTTTACAAAAATATACAATTTGATGATTTAAATATAACATTTCATCTGCGGCTAAGATATAGTATTTGAAAGACAGAAAATGGGAGAAATAAAAAAAAACGCTACATCTTTGAAGTCAAATAAGTATAATGATGCTCGAGTTTCTGCTTACGAATGTAGATGGTGAACGCATTTATGGATGTTAAAGATAGATATAAAGTATGTCGTCATATGAAGGTTATAAGCTCTAAAATCTCTGTTTATCTCGATAGGAAAATGATTTGAAGATACGTACATAAATACCATCGTGCCGAACCTCTATCGGGTAAGACAGAAAGGACAGAGCGCCCGTCTTTCCTATTGTGACACATCTTTCACATCTATTTCATCCATACATCTATCATGTTTTACTTCACTTTCAATATTTCATACACTTGATTTGACTATCTTTTACTTGGTCTTTTTCTTCCACGCTATCCGCTCACGTTTGTAATATAAATGTATTTATTTTTTGTTCTTTCTTCTTTCATTCATTTCACGTGCACAAATTCCACACATCAATGTTGATACTAAAATACTGTTCTCTCTAAATAATGGACTCTCATCTTAGTGGATTTTGACACTGTTCGGTTATATTTAGTGTAACATATACATACATTTTTGTGTCACATTGATTCTGTTTTCTGCCACTACATGTCAATTAATATCCCTCGTAACTCTACCTAAATAGCAGCATTATTCAACTTTCTCTAGCCTGTCATCATTCACCTATATATCGCATTTAATTTTCCTTTTCCGCTTTTCCATCACCATGATTTTGCATATCGCAACATTTATTCTCAGACATTTATTCTCAGACATTTCTCAGACATTTTTATATCTTGTACTGAATATATGTTAATAAAAAATCATACTTTTTAAATCATATATCTGTAATAGTTCCATCAGGAAGATAAGGCCGTCTTGTAACGCTCTTCGTTGAGGTTGGTTCACAGCTCGGTACTCCAAAATCTACCACATCAGAAGGAGATTCAATCACATTATCGACACTCCGGTGTATGGTGCAGTATGGACACCCAATTAGCCGAGTCCTTTACGAATGCTGCTAACGGAGTGCAGCTCTTGACCATCTACCCAGCGGCATCATCAATACTTGGCAATAGTTTGACAATAGACTCATTATAATCAGGGTAATACTTACGAGTATTCTAGCCAAATTGTAGTTTTAGCGTCTCGTGTTAAAAAAAAGTGGAAAGCAGATATTTTTGTCATCATTATTCAATCTGAAAACTGATGATGATAGTGTGATAAGCTGTCTTCGATATCGAGTATGATTGTAAGTTATCCTGTGGATGGAAGACGTCTGCCCGTTTATAAGTGTGCAAAGCTTTTCTCTTCAGAAAAAAGATAATCTTGATAGATCGAAGCTTAAGTTTCGATGGCGAGAACATTAAACTTCTAAGACAATTTGCAGGTTTAATCTGCAACAGCCTTTCACTAGATAGAGTTTGAGAAAGTGTTTTTTTTGTGTTGCTCTATAGTTCTTTAAGAATTTACTATAAGCAACATATAGGCTACAGAAGTACGTTAATTCAAATGTAAAATGGTCACAGAGCAAAACTAGTTACTTAGTAAATTCGACAGAAATCGAACCTGGGATGTCCATTTGCTTTGCGTAAATGTTCAACGACTATGGCCACCGAATTTGGAAATGAGTGAAAAAAACATAAGACTTTTCTGTTATTTAATCATAATATATCAAAATGAAATTTATTTTAGCATTGTTTATAGTTATCAAAAAATGACATTGTCTTATATTTTGATTAATAAATTACTAAGCAATGTTTGAGCAAAAAAATTGAGTTTTTCTTCTCGTATTTTTACAGAATATATACTTATAAATAAATAGAAGTAGAACTGTTCTCCACGCTTCGTATAAATGGAAAGAAAATACAAGTATTCACTGTAACATAATATTATCTTTGAATCAGCTTGCATGTTGTGTTAACGTAAAGATAAGATTTCCCCCTAGAAACAGTGCATTCTTTCCGTTTCTTATATTCAATTAAATATCGGCTTTTAATCCTTGGTAAACATACAAAAACAAAATAAAGCAAAATAGTGGCTAATAAATGTTATTTATGCCTAAAAACCTACCTAAAGTCACAACTGTTCAGACGTTGAACTAAGATTCTGACGTGTGTAGGAAGGATATGGCTTAACATTTACAGGATGTGTTTTGGTAGATCACAAACTCTAGGCTCTGTTGAAAGTTGGTAGATAGGTGGGAAAAATTAAAGCAAAATGGTGAAAACTGGGACCTATAGCATTGACGAAAGCCTGTGGCCAATATTCGATAGATAATGAATGGCATTTGATACAGTATACGAATACTATTTAGAAGCTGACATACATTATTACAAAATCAACTAAATTCAAGTTGAACTAAGATTCTGACGCGTGTTGAAAGGATCTGGCTTAAGATTGATAATATACGTTTTGGCAGATCCCAAATGAACTAATTAGGTCTGATGAAAGATATGAAATAAGTTTTTGATTTGGTTGTCTAATTCAAAAGTTAAATTAAACTTGGATAAACTATGTGTTTGGATAAACTATGAAAGATTATAACGATTTGTAGAATTCTGCTACTTGTGAAGTGTTTTTTTTCCAGATGATGGAAAATTGGTATTGAACGGCAAGTAAATTCAAGTTCTTTCAAAATGATTGTTCACAACAGCGTTAATACGAGTATACCGACTTGGATATATAAGAGTGAATCACGTATGCGGAAAACAAATGAATAGTGCACAGTAAAAATGGAGAATATTTTTGCATTGAAAATAATATGTAGTTTTAAGATGTGTGACAGCATAAAAAATTTAATTATTAAGGATGAATGTGACCGAGTAAAGTGTGGCAAAAGATAACACTTTGAGATGATTGGGATCTGTCATTTTACAGATTTTCTTAATTCGTGCAATGTACAAATATTCTACGGGTTTCCCTAATTTGCGGAATGAATAATTATTTGAAAGGTTTCCCTTATTCAAAATATACAAACTAAGATTTTTCAGGAATCATGGGTTGACTAGATTACCTCTAACCAAACAAAAAAGTGGACACTCAACCGAAGATATTTTCAACTCCAATCCTAAATAAACAAAAAAGTGGACACTTAATCGAATACATTTTCCACTCTCTTGAGTACATTTTTGAATGAATACATTTTTCATTCCCTTTTCCACACTCTCTAATGACCCATAGTCATAGCTTATCATAAAATAAAAAAGGATCCCAGTTAGGTTTATAGAGCGCCGAGTATGTATGCTAGAGTTGTTACCTCTTCAATTGCAAGATTGTTGGTAATATGTGCAATTACGAATCGCGAGTTCTGTGCCTGATTCAGTGCACGAACCATAATGTCAGCTATTCCTGTTGTTCTAAACTCGAATGCTCGATTACTGGGGCTGAAGAGAATGTTGTCTCCAGACTACGTCCTTCAATGTACCTGTATTGCTAATTTGAATATGTTAAAGGGTGTCATACAAAAGAAAAAAAATAATTTAATTGATGCATTCAGATAAATTGGTTAAGAATCAATAGCTTTATGGTTTACTTTACTTTACTATATATCAGTAGTGCTTGCTGTGTTTCTTTCAATATTGGGCGGCAGAACTGAATAATTTATTTTTATATTTAATCGTTTATATAAGTCAATTTTGACTGTGTTTTGGCACTAACATAATCCGTGTTTCCCACTAGAAAAAAATAAAACTGCTCGGTGAATATATTTTCGCTTAAAACGATGGATTCTTCTTTATTTATTTATTTATTTTACACTTCATCGTAATAATAATCTGGCTGGTCTTTGACATACGGCTGTCTCTTCCAACTACCACATCCTCGCTTGGACCGTGAAGTTCTATAAAAGCCAACAAAATCACAGAAATCCCTTAGTCGCTGCCCTGGGGGCTTACGAGAGTAAATCCGACCTACCCTTCCGTTATAAGCACAAGCTCCCGAAGCATTATCTGTTACCTGACTAGTCCACCTACAGTATTAGCTGGGACGACCAAGGTCTGAGTGAATGTGATGGAATACAAGTAGCCTGAACGAGTGGACTTGTTTTTGCTGAATAATTAGTGTAAGAATTGTTATCTAGTTATAAGTAGTATGTAGGTGTTAATTATTTCTAAGATCTCATATATTAAGATTGAATAAATAAAATAAAATGATATGTAGGAAAATAAGTTTAAGTAAGTTCATAAATTATAACATATAATTAAGATTAGTTAAGTAATAAATTTGTATATAGGTATAGCCTTGACAAATGTTTGTATAGTAATTTACTTGTTTAATAAAAAAAAAAAAAACTAATTAGACGAAAGTAAATAAAATATGTTACATAGTCCCACAAATACTCTAACGATTATTGATCTTTATGAACAATACACTCATATATAATCGTAAAGAAGCAAAAGTAGATATCATTAATCAAAGAAAAAGGAAGGAATGGTGGAGAAGATATCACCAATCAAGGAAAAGGAAGGAATGATGGAGAAGATATCATCAATCAAAAGAAAAGGAAGGAATGGTGGAGAAGATATCAATCGAAATGGAAGGAATGGTGGAGAAGATATCACCAATCAAAGGAAAAGGAAGAAATGATGGAGAAGAACGAAAAATCAGGAATGAAACACATTGTATTACTGACTAGAAATTAAGAAATTTTTCATTCTCTTCTTAAGGCATGCCAAGGATGAAACGAGTCTAACATTAGTCTGTAATTAACAGTCTCACTGAAGCCCAGTAAACAATATCTATTTGTGCGTAACGCAAATCCATGATCGGAAGAACGCTGAAAATTATCGGCGTTTTTCTGATCTTTCTTCTTGTATCGCTTAACTCAATAACTTATGATATTTCTTATCTAGGTGAAACGAATATACATGTTTTTCTTAAATAAAGAGAAATATTACCTAAGATCGTTTGTTTTATATCTATGACGTCCCATATTGGGCTAATCTGCATCTTCACAATCTTGGTTTATACATGTTAGAAAACCTTGAGATACCCTCATTGACTCAGTTGGTAAGACTCCTGTCTTCTAACAACAAGAGTTGTGGGTTCGATACCCGTTGGAACTTATTTAAAAAAAAAGTTATGGCCTATTTTTTACTTTAGCTCTCTAAAACATCTTTCTGATTGGTTGTACGAGATTAACTACATGATAATAAACCATCAAAATGAAACTAGCGAGAGAGTTATAAAATATATCCTTTCTATATTGTATTAAACTTCCGTTGGGTACAGTTCCACCTGACTGCCTTATTGTCATATTGTAATCTCACACCACTAACCAGAAACTTGTTAAAGAAGCATTAAGTGAATATTAGACTAAAATGATTAAAAAACTGGGTTCCGACGTAAATCGTACATGCAATCTACGATTGAGAATCCATGCGTCCTACATACTAGGCCAAGGAGGTTATATGGGAGAAACAAATCTCCTACAAAGTTTAAATTATTTTAAAATCTGTGCCCAATTATAAATATAAAGCTGTTCTTATGAAAGCATGTCTCAATTTCTAAATTAATTTCACAAGACTGGATAAAATAAAAATTATATTTTTTTAAACTTATATTTTAATCAAGTTGCGAAGGACGTATGGTTACCCTATATTTTTTCTTTGTTTTGATAAATGGTGTACCTTAGTAAGCTTTATTTGGTCGTATAGCATTGGACGCCATATACACATTGTATAAATAGATAACTGTACACAAAAATACAAATAAAAATAGACGAATATGAAAATACCAAGCTGACCTTTTTCGGTCTCTCGCTTGGTATAGACTTTCTTTCAAGTTTTGTAAAAACAAAGGACTTGATGGAATCCTTATTGCTTAAATATAATCTATGATGGAGACTTTTGTGGCCTTGGTAGTAAGACACTTGCCTTCCAGCTCCATGATTTCAGATTTGATTCTCGTTATATCCCAATTTTTGTAAACATGATTCTTATCTGTTTTACACATAAGATCCTTTTAACATATTTCTGGCTTGTGTAAAGAGATAGTTGGAAGAGGAATGTAGTACGATCTGGCAACAAAATAAATCTGCAAAGTTGTATTGCATTCAACAAATTTTAAATACAATATAATGCAATATAATCGCACTAGAAGTAACTTTGGTTACACATTGTATAAAATAAGCTGTTTTAGGGGATGGATGTGACATTATAAAAAAACGATGAATTTCAATTAAAAAAATTTAAGTTCATTTTTCAATAATTTTGATAATATAATATTTTTGGCCATAATTTTTCCTTCCTTCAAACAAAAAACCACAAACATATGGTGATCACAACTTAAAAGATGAAAAACCACAAAAATAAAAAAAATATGTAAAACACGTACCAAACCATATAAGTGAGATATAAAATCCCATATACGACACATTGAAATGAACCATCCCAAACTGCCACTCGACATGCAAAATGAATTTGCGTGTGCTCAAATATTATATGAATGGATTAATATGGCTATTTTTAAGGAAAAAAAAGCACCTGAACTTGGAAAGTGGTTAGGACATGTTAAAATAATTGAATTTGAAATCATTATTACTTCGTAAAAGGCTTTGTTTAGTAACATCGAAGTTTTAATGGATCAATAAACTGGTAACTTGAAAAAAACTGGTAGTGAAAAAAGTTATGGGAGAAGGGAGTCGTTTACAGAAATGAATGAAAGTTTCGAAATCTTGGAGATAAGCTGGACTGAAAATTTGATGAATATTAAGTTGTTTCCTTGTGAAAAAAGTTCTTGTTTTCTATAAGAAATATTTTTTGTCATGATATTATTTATTTAACTTTTCACTATATAACAATCAGTTGCGCTTATTGCCGAATATCAATCTCTTACGGATAAGAACAGTCGCAAAAAAAAATATTTAAATTGTTATTTATTTGTGCTGAATTCGTGAGTACTATAAATAACAACAAAACTGAGATACCATCGATCAAAGGAAAAAGGAAGGGATATCGGAGAAAAAAGGAAGATTGGAAATGAAATATGTAACATTACTGGCTCGAAATTAAGAAAATATTCAATCGCTTTTCATAACATGGCGGAGAGAGTCTTGCATTTGTTACTAATTGGTTTCTGAGTCTCGCTGCATGGACAATAATTAATGAGATAAAAATAGCGGACAATTGAAAAAGCAAATAAACAATATCTTCAAATATTTGTTTGATATGATTTTTTTTCTTAATTTTGATTAAATAATCATGCAAAGTAACGAGGGTTAGAAGAATTTACGTTAGGCAGCTTTTAAGCGTAGATAACATACAATAATAAATTCAGACGATAAAAGGCATTCAAGACAAATGTGTCGGGAAGTGAATCCACTGGGATTATGCAAACACGATGACTATTAAGCCAAGGCACCAATTATTACATGTATTCTTATGTGGAAAAAAATATTTTCGGACAGTTTTATCTTAGTATTTTAACAATTTTTTTTTAATATTAAAAGCGCCTTTTTGTGGAAATCCATAATAAATAGAATAAAATTAAAACACTTTGACTTTGTTTAGATTAACTTAATTTATACCATATCACTTTGGAAATTTTATCTTAAATTGTGTCCTCTGGCGAGTTAGTTAAACTTAATTACACTGTCCATGGTTTTATGTTAAATCGAGGAAGAAGTAACTTCTTCTTATCAACATGTTCAATGCTGAGTATTGTGGTTCTCTCATATGTGCGGAGTTTGGTGCATCACCTATTTCCATTCATCCCGGTCTTGTTAAATACAGTAAATACACAAATGTTATCTACGATCTTCGGAATTTTTAAATAAGACGATGTGAGAAGATACATGAAATTGATTTCCTATATTCTAATTTTGTTTTGTTAGCTTATGGATCTAATTTATTTTTCTTCTTTACAGATCTGATTTTATCAATTTCACGCAAATGTTTCAAGATACAAGTAATTTTTTCCACAAATAAAAATATGTTTCCTAAAATGAATAAATCAATTCATAAAAAAACCTTTCGTAGAAAGCTAAAAAGTGATTTGTAAAAAGATACCTATTTAATGTGAAAACGTTTTTTGCGGTAAAAGTGAGTTTTATTTATCATAACAAATATAAAAATCTCCATTTCGATGTGAAATTGATACGAAATTAATAGATTTTCGGAAAAAAACATGAAATAAAGTGTAAGTAAATAAAATAACAAATGTATATCAATTAGAGACAATTTCAATTAAAAAAACATGAACTAAAATTCAAAATGAAAACGAAGAGTGAAAACTTTCACAAATCGCCTGATTTGTTTTTCAATAATTACCTGTGAAATTAAATTATAATTCAAACCTTAGTAAGCTCTGAAGTTAAAAATAAAAATGACTATATTTAATAATCAAAATAATTAACGGGGTGAATTAGTACCCGCTTGTGAGTGACGTGTAGTGTTATTAAATAGTGCTCGGTGATATATACCGGTGATGGGTGGTGACAAGCATTACAGAAGGGTGGCCTTTGCCATTCTTTCGACTACCCTTATGCTGATTCGGTTTCCTGTTCACGGTCAGACAGACTGGGAGGAAGATGATTTAGGTAAGTGTTTTAAAATTTTACTTATATAAATATTTCCAATGGCAAAAGAGGAATATTTATTTTTAAATCGTAGTGTTCTCAGAATAATGACATTTATACATTTGTAGCTTCTTGGAATAATAAATTTTACGCACATTTAGTTCATAATACAAAATATTGAAAAAGTTATAATAAACCTTGTATAGTTATTATTGTAATTATAATTATCATTATAACAGGTACGATGAATACTGTTTATATCTTTATCCAGTTTAACAGGCATATTTTCACGAAGAAAAAGTAAGGCAAAAAAATAAAGGAACCAAACTAACATTTATGGGTTTGAGTATGGGAACTTATCCTAGCGCTTTTTAAAATGGTTTAATGTCACAACACTGTATACACTATTTGATAGTTTGTTCTAAGATTGCACTACTCGGTTGTCCCAACAATGTTTTCTTTGATTATAGTGAAAACTAATTTCTTTGGATTTTCAGTACAAAATCTCCAAATTAATTCCATAATTTTAACGTATCAATAATAATTATAATTTCTAGACTGCGATGATTAAGATATTTACATCGCATGCAAGACGCCGATATTGTTAGTCAATTCAATGAGCCATATCATAGTGGAGATACCAGATATAATATGAATCAATGGTGTGATGAATAGAACCTTCTAAAGGATTGCTGACATTGAAATTGATACTTAAAACCATCAAGTGTTATAAATGTCTCGTTATAGTTCTTAACGCACAAAAGTTCTCAAAAAGAAAACGTGTATAAAATATCTCTATGCGAACTTCAATGTACAAAAGTCTCAAAAATGATAGATTGTGATCTTAAAGTACAGAGAATAATATTTTGCATTCTAAAAGTGTCAAATTGACGCCTTGTGGTTATAAGGGCACAAAAATATTAAAAATATCACTTGAAGGTAAAAATGTTAAATATTTTAAGAAACAAGTAGAAAAAATCCTACTTGCAGCAAAGTTGTAGTGCCTACCTTTATAATGAACGTTAACAATAGACAATTGTGGTGTCAAGTTAGTATGAATAAATATTCATTCTTAAAAAAATTCAAGTAAATTAATTAACTATGGAAATATTTGTCATTGATCAACGGAAAATAATATCAAACGTTATTGATTGTATTATCCAGAGTGATAAAACGTTGAATTTTTCATACTTTTCTTACGTCCATTAAAATCAATACCTTCGTCCTGCTGATAACGGTCTTCAAAAGTCATGCAGTAAGGAGCTTGTGTCCCGTATCATTTTTTTTTCTTGACGAATGTCTCGAATATGTTTTGTTGCTAAAACCATTCCTGGGGTGTAGATCACCAGCGATCTCTCCATCTTGTAGTCGACTTCCTTGGATGTCTTCTCGTGTGCTGTGATGTTTGAGATTCTATCACTGGTCATCTTGCCTACATGGTCATGTCAATACCGCTTTTTCTTTCTGCTCCATTATCTGTGTTTATCGGGTTTAAATTTTTACATCTCTATCTGTCAGAGATTTTTCTGCGATGGTTCGTAGTATTCTCATCTTGGATTTTTGAAGAAGGCTTTTTGGTCTAGTTATGTAGATTCAGGTTTGGAGTTTAAAATCATTATCACCTTGACAGAGGTCTTATAAATTCAAACATTGCTATCGATGCTAATTTGTTTGCTCTTTTAGATCATATCTTTTAGACGGCCATATATTTCGATTGCCTTTTTTGTTTCCTCCCTTCGTTGTAGAGATCATTGTGACTGGAAATGTCGATACTTAAGTATTTTAATTAGATCACTTGCTCAAGAAGGCTATTATCGATGTCTCACTTCTTACTTTAATAAAAATAAAAAAACTTTTTAAACAAAAACACATAAAAGTCGCACACACTAGAAAGGGATAAGCTTTAAAGAGGTTTTATTAATTATCCAGGATTTCCAAGAAGTTTTTACTCTCACACAAATTCACAGATTAAGTTCATGCTATTTTAAAGTAATTTTCTATTTGAAGATTTATTCCCGAAATCTTACCAAAAATAAGTGCAATTTTATGCTTAATATCTGAGTTTCCCAAACTTACAAGATCGAATCCATTTAGAGACAGATATTTTATCAGCGTACCCCACTTTTAACAAAAATATAGGAATAAATGGGCATTTCGTAATTTTTACACAATATGGCGTAAACACAATGTTTATATTTTTATTCACAAGAAATTAAAGAACTTCTACATTAAAAAGAAATATGTTTGAATCGAACCCGTAACTTCTGGTTTAGGAAACAGGCGTGTTACCAACTAGGCTAGGAAGGTCGTTGTTGTTTAACAAAAATATATATTTTAGGAATGACTTCTTATCAACGAAAAGGATTACTTCATACAAGTAAAATTTCATTCAGAAATCATTTATTTTTAAAACAAAAATACGAGCGTGGTTTCTAATTTCCCCAGAGATTGTAAAGCGCTAAGAAGCGTATTAAGTTAAGTATCCAGCCAGTCCTTGCATCCACACCAGAGAAACTTGTTAGTGGATACAGCTTGATAAGCGTGGACTTAAGCAAAGCCTTTTGGTATCGATTTACGACCCTTTAATGCGAACCCTTGTCCCATATTTGCATGAGGAAGTTGCCTGAATTGTCCCAGTCACGTCAATATCACAGCAGGTGATGAAATCGCCTCAGTATGCCGCTCCCGTGGTTTGTTTGATTTATGGGGTAAGTTATTAGACCAGGATTTGAAGAATTGTTATTGAAAATCTAAAATTATTATCACTTTAGAGATGTTTGATAAAGGAACTAGATTAGCAATGTATTGTATAAATACATCTATAATATAATTAATTGTTCATTTTAATAAAAAAATAATTACTTGTTTATTTCAACATACATACTTTCACGCCGACTCCCTGCTAGGGTAGGCAGAGAAGACAGAGCTTCAGACATTCCTGTTTTGAAACAAATCTGTTACATCTTCCACATACATACAACTTCTCATACAGCTTTACGATTTCTCTAACTTCTTATATTTTTTCTTTTAAAATATTGATCACTTGATCCAGTCATAGTTTTCTTGGTCTTCCTTTACCACGCTCTCCACCCACATTTGTTTTTTAGTAATTTTTCATTCATTCGTTCCACGTGTACAAACTATCTCCTTGTGCTCTTTTTAATCTTATTCAACACATCATTAAGTTCATATTCATCCCTAATTAATTAATTCTGCATTCTGTTATACGTTGGAATCGAGAATTGCATTCATTTCAACTTAGCTCCTTTCAGTATTTTTTCCCGTCCACATTTCCTTCCAATCTATTAAAATTAGTACAAAATAACATACTATCGTAGACTATCATCAAAGTAGATTTTGAAGCAGCCTGGCTCGAGTCTACATATTTTAGTACCCCATTGAGTTTGTTTCCAATGACTCCCTCCGCTCGATATAGCTCATAACTCTTCAATCATCTGAGAAAATTCTTTCTTCATAGCAGCATTCTTCAACTTACTGTATTCATTCATTACTCACACGTATATCGTATTTACTTTTCCATTTAAACTTTTTCATCACCATGACTTTTGATTTCACAACATTTATTGAGAGATGTTTTTCATTGATATCTCAAACAATTTACTTGCCAGACTCAAATAATTTACATGTAATATATCCTCACCCTCCACTGTAAATACTATCATGATTTACTTCAATATAACTATTTCATGGTTGTTTTAGTTACTTTTTACAGGTAAAAAGGGGATCCAAATTAATAAGGTTGTTCTTGAAGTTAACATCAACGTCGTCGTTACTGGGCCTCAAAAATCGATTGCAATAAAGTAATGGAACTGTTTCTCGTCTAGTATGATATATTTCGTTGGAGAAAAACCCAATTCATGTAACACATATTGTTCCGTAGATATTATTGAATATTCTGAATATAATTTACAGTTAACAAGCTTAGGGCAGCTGGCGTTGATTGAGCTTTTAAAGAAAGAAAACGCATCTACCATTACACTATATGTTGACCTATCATGGTTTAGAAGAGTGTCTCCCAAGTATCAGAAAGGTTCAAGTCATCAGCTTCTGATCAGAGCCGAAAAATCGATCGATAAGAAAGTCAGCCTGATGGAAAAAATTGATTTAGATTTGAAAGAGTTTTGAAATAGGGCTTAAATAATATTTTTAGCTTCTTTAGAACCAGAACAGTCTAGACAGTACTCAGGGATCTAAAGGAATCCAGGATTGACATATGCACTCTGCAAGAAGAAAGAAAGATGAACTGTAGAAAAGTTACAATACCAGGGAATATGATATTCTGTTACAGCTACTAAAATGTGACAAAGATGAGTTGATTTTTAAGGATTGAACGACATCTATTAAGCCACCATACGATTCGCTCTGGTATAAGAACACAGAACTTTGTGCAGACATTACATAATATTATTTTGCCTGCCTTATCTGCATGAATAAACAAGCAGAAAGTATAATGCACTACATAGGTCTATGGGTGGCTGGTGATATTGTTGTGTTGGCGTGAAATAAGGATGAATTAATGAGTATGATAAGTAAATTGCATGAGAAATGAGATGAAAAATATCTAAGATTAAATATTTCAAAATATATGGATGAGCAAGAAAGATTAAAACAAGTGTAGTAATTAGGGTAGTATATCCTTAGATGATGGAAGAGTTACGAGATATATCGAATAGCGTGTAGCGATAGGAAACAAAATAATGGGATACTAAAACATATACTCGCATCGAGTAATATCAAAATCTGCAAAGACGATAATCTAATACAGTATTCGAGCATCAATTTTGATGAACTCTGATGTCGTTTGGGGATGTTAAACAAATGAATGAAGAAATACTAATAAAACACATTTACAGTATTAATTTGACTGAAAGGTGTGTAAGAGGTAAACTAAGAAAGTTGGGGTTGGATTGAGTGAAAGATTTAAAAAATCCGATAAATCATAGTTAAAATATGAGAAGGCTTATGGATGTATTGTAGGAAGGACGTGTATCGTGATAGAAAACCCTAGCGCTCTTTCCTCTATGCTTACTCCACAGATGTATAATTGTGTAACTAGATTAAGTTTAGAATAAACTATTCCATGATTTGGAAAAACGCTATGACACTTAACCAGATCATGGGGATTTGGTTATTATTCTAGGGTTGCATATTTTTAAATGGGAAAGATGATTTCTTCCATGCTACTATTGAAAATCATACACTTCTTGAGTAAATCAGTAATACCGAGGAAGTTTGATATTACTGGTATAAATCAAAGACATACTAATTCGTAAATAGATAGAGACATAATCATAAAAAGATCCAAATTTCCGCATAATGACGTAACATACATATCATACACAGATTAACACATGTCCAGAATAAATTTCTGAAACATGTTAAGTTTCATCTCGGCGTCTCATTAAACATGTTAAACTATGACCTTTTATTAAAGTACACTCGCCTTCTTAAACTTTCTGAAAGAAGGATTATATTACATTGGATGCTTCCTTATAAAGTTATTTAAAACATCGTTGATAGCCTCTTTTTTCCAATTATTTTATTTATTTATATATGACAAAAAACCTTATAAATACATAAATTGTGAAAAAAAAACCACAGGTAATTTAATGTGAACACACAATTTTAATAGATCCGGGTTTTATGTCTTTTATTTGTCGTATCCTCAGTAAACTAGGCTTTTGCTTGTATCTTACTGAGGACATGTATATAATCGTTTTGTCTCAAATTGGTTTCTACACTCTTGTTAGAAACACACATAACCTTTTACAACTTTGGTTTGGGGAATATTTTTAATGTACACGCTGTTGAGCTCAGGAATGCTCTTCTCCTGTGTTTTCGGTATTGATTGGGAGACAAGTTATTCCAATTTCCTTTTTTTCCTTTGCTTCAATTGATTTTGTTGATGTTTTTGAGTATTATTGCATTTGGTGCTTATAACATTGCTTGCGTAGGTTGTTTTCGGAATTGTTTTGATTTTTCAAAGTGATTGATATCCCTTTTCAAATCAATTTATCTGATGGATCCGGATGTCCCAGCAAAATAAGGAGAGTCAATACCAGTCAAGTTCATGTTTCGTATCTATACCATTCACCGTGTAAGAAATAATAAAGGTGAAAAAATTAAAACAACATAATATGTTAATAATAATAATAAAATAAAGACTTGTACGAGTATATCACTTTTTATATAGCAGACATTTCTCGTGGACGCTCTAACTCAGAATTATTCGAATCAACTTTTGTTGACAGATTAAAAATATTACACAAAGATGTAAATGAATGGAGTGTAAGAATTGGAACGTGGGGGATGCAATCATTAGATATGTTACTTTTCTGCATCTGCATATGTTTAAAAAAAATCATATTTGGTAAGAAAACCACAAAAAGTTTAGCAATGGAAGACGAACAACAAGGAAACCTTTGAGATCTTCCGATATGTTATAAAAACACATTTGACTTGTGACGTTGTGTAGTGTATGTGTGAAGTGTTTACATAAATCTTGATAAAACTCCAAAAAAAAGGGGTGTTTTCAAGTACTTGAACTGTACATGCCCTCCATGTCACTAATACTTAGATGCCCACAATTCTACGCCACAAGACCTGCAACAGCAAAAGCTCTATCATAATAACCCATTCTTTTGGTTTCCATTGATCAAATTACGTATAATTCAAACGATTTACTAAATATAAATAGTTATTAAATATAAATTGGCAAATAGCCGTAACAGACATTTAGGAGACCTGGAATTGAAGTCCCGCCTGTCTGTCAAAGAAAACTAGGATTGTAATAGAATTACATTTCTAACCCAAAGGCAAACTGCCATAGTAAGCCAACTTTGTAAAATTTTAAAGTAGAGAAAATTCAATTTGTTTGGAAAAGTTGAACCATTACTATCTTTAATATTAATAATTTAATGCCAGCGGTGGAGTTGATGTTTGTAGAAAATCAATTGATTTAGAGCATTAAAAAAAATTAATAACTTAAATATTAATGTCTCGTGCTAGCAGAGACACGTTTATTTAAAAATATTTGAGCCCTTGAGTCCTTTTTTTGGGTAGGCAGAACAGATCTGTACATAATGCAATCCTGGCACCTCTTCATGTATACTGTCCTATAATTCATTCCGTTCTTGACCATCACTTGTTAATTATCCCACACGTTTCCAGTAAGAGGTTAAAGAGAACCCTATAGGTCTTAAGGGGATACTACACGCAGCAGCTTGCAGCGCTACATGTTGATATCAGCATGTAGCGCTGTAAGCTGTGCGTGTAATATAATACAAATGTCGTGTGCAAGCTGCTAACAACATGCTGATGAACATCGGATCGTTTTGATATTTTCAACAAGCCCACGATCATGCTGTTGTGTGTAATACGTCTGTCAGCATGCGGATGGCAGCTTGACGTACTGCGCATGTATCTGATCCCTTTCACGCCTACGCTCCCCTCCCTGCCATCTGGCTGTTATCTTTGCAGTGCCACGTGCGTATTGAAAAGTAACCTGATTTGAAGTTTTGTGTACCTGTTCATAGTGTTATACTTGTGTATTTGTTATATTTTTTACTTGCTTCTTCCTATATTTAAAATGTCTGACATTCTTGCTTACACGAAGGAATTCGTGCATACACGAGGGATAGGTATGTGGTCACGCAATATCTCCAGCCAGCAAGCACTTCAACTTGTAGCGCAGCAAGCTGATGCGTGTAATAGATCACGCAACATATCCATCAGCAAGCACATCATCTTGTAGCGCTGCAAGCAGCTGCATGTAATACCCCCTTTACAAGTTAGTATGTATTGTGAGGCATGTATAACCCCACAACCACATTCAATGCTTCCTTTGTTCAAGAAACTCCCTCCTAGCATATGTAATATTTGGTGCGAATACATCTTGCGAATATGCAATTTCTTCCAATCAACCAGCTTTTGTTCTACGCAAATTTGATAATTTTGTTCCATTATATGCACTTCCTGTTTTTGCCAAAAAATAAAGAATTTTTCCATTTGCTAAAAAAATTATTTAACATGAAAAATCGGATGTTCATATAAATTAAATGTTATATCATTTATTCATTTTAATACAATAATTTAAAAATAACCTTTTTAAAAACAAAATGTTTTCACCCAAAATATATTACATCTAAAGAGCTAAATGGAATTTTCGATGTAGACCTAAATGTTTTAATTCTGGTAACATTGAATATTTTGCAGCAAGAAATAAATTTGTCGTTTCATTAATTCGTATAATATTCTTATGCAAATATGTTGAAAATAACGGCCTGGAGACGCTTTTGAGAGATACTATTGAAATCATATGTGTTGATCAAGCATTCGGGTTCAGAATCACTGGAGTGGGCAAGTCACTCGCGATTTGTGTATGTACATTTTGTAACAAATCTATACGCATCTTGCATGTAAATGTATTGTTTACTGCTGGTCAACAGAGTGGAATCCTTTCTATTTCAGATACTATCCTGAATCTAGCCTATAACTGTTATTGGAAGATAAATGTCTTATTAAGTAAGCCACGGTATTGCTATAAGTGTGAGTTATATTCTTCTGATGAATAAATAGCCAATAAAAAACAACGTTTTCACATTCAATAAGAATAAACTATTGGTCTCGTAGCCAATTTGTTTTAATACTTTATACTATTTTGAATACCTTTCCATCTCTGTAAATAAATCAATTGGATTTTATAAATATTCCAGCATCTAGGGGTGTAGATGCAAATACAAACACCGTATTGCCTATTCCAGCCCCTACATTTAGAAACGCGTAGAAAGCCTGTATAAAAATGATTCCCAAAAAGCAAAAATATTAATAAATTCTCATTTCTCAAACTGTTTGTCTTAATAAAAAGCCGTAAATGTGTAAAAAAATCTTCTCGGATGTGAAAAAATAGGTGCGTAATATTTTTTAACTTAGCTCATAATAAATTTCATTTTAATCCTAGAAAAAAAAGAAGATATTTATAACTTGTAATAGAGATTCTATGACGCAACACGCTTCTAACATTAAAATAATATATGGATATTTTTTTTTTGAAGGTGTTACACTTTTGTATGCTAACTAGGTTATGCCAAAAGCTTTGCTGTCCAATAAATATAACGAGAAAATGGGCGAGTACCCATAATGAAATATTTACAGAAAAAAGAAGCTTTCGCCACATTTATTATTTCAATAAATCGGTTGACAATTTAAATCATTTGCTTTCAATAGTCTTATTTTATGACCATACCCATACCATGCTCTTATAGAGTAAAGGTATTTATTTAACTCAAATCAATCTTTCAAGTTTATGTTTCACTTCCACACGTCAACGTGCGCTCCTATAGTTTATTGAGTATTGCGTTTTTTTTACCACTTTTGAAAACGCATAATAGTTCACAATTATGCAAAGTACTGAATTCAGCCCTCAATTTTTTTCGCAACAATATTAATCTTAAACTAGATAAAAAATAGTTCATTTGAAAATTGTTCGTTAATTAACAAAATCCATTATTTTATGTTTGTAAGTGTAAAGTAAACCGTAAAAATGTGGGAAGACTCAGCATTGATAATTTCAAACTTCAAAAGTATTTATAAATCAACTCAGTACTCGCATAACTAAAATGAAAAAAATATTGGCAAGTGTTTGTCTGGGTTTAACCCTGCACTTCTGGGGTTTTTTTTTGAGTAGCTTAAAGTGTTTTGACTCTCTATGTTGCCATACTCTGAAACTCGTTACCAGCTGCCCTAAGACTCTGACCTCATTGGCATACTTCAAACAATGATACATTTTTCTCTTATGGGGACATATGTTTACCACTTTTCTTCATCTTGGGTGATATATGTAAAAAAATGTTTTTTAATTTTCTTAATGCTTAAGTACGCTTGAGTATTTAATATTTTTTAAATTACGTATGCTTTCATACAGCCACTGGCGTGTATCTGCGTAACTCTTGTGTAATTGCTTGTAGGAGATTATCAAACGACGATAACTAGCTATTTATATATTTTTTAAGTCAATGTCTTAGTAAAATAATACAACAAATAATCAAGATACTCGTATCTTCTTTTAATTTAGATATACATATCTAAGGATGATATATCCAATGGGGCAGATGTTTCAAAATTGTATGGCAAATTTTAAAGAACATTACTCTGGTAAGTGGTCACCCACCATGCACATTACGCCCCACTCTGCTCTCTAATTATATTTGACTGCATTGGTTGTATTGCGGTTTGATTACTGCAATATGCAACACTGTGGTTTGCAACAAACGCAGCTAGATTGAATATGGTCCGTTTTTAATGCAGCCGTCCAAATGACTAAGGCCACCCCTGGATACAGAGAGCACCTTTATAAAATATCACTTGCATTGATTGTGAACCCGTGAGGGAATAATTAGTTATTGGGTTTGTTTAATGACGTTCGAAGCTTTGCATATTGTACCTGGTATATTGGAGACATTTGCATATGAGATGGGAATTGTCTATGAAAGCTAACTATAATATATTTTCAACATAAAATACGTATTTTTGATTTTCCGTTCTTTGTGTGCATTTATTTATATTTAATCATTTAACACTTTTATTGCAAATACAATTTGTCGGGCTTATAGCTAGACGGCAATCTCTTCCAACTAACCAGAATAAATCATTACTTTGTTGTTGCATACAGCATAACCTTTTGAGCTTATTGACAAATGGCAATATCTTCACAACAACCAGAAAACTGTTAAAAACACTTTAAATAAAAACCATACTGAATCCCTATTTAAATACATTGCATTGGGTACCAATATGTAACATATGTCTGAGTTCACCCAAGTTTTATCTTGTTTTGCCTCATGTACAATTCTGATTGGATGGCAAGACAATGGATGCCAAGACGATGGATAGCAGAACAAAATAATGATGCCAAGACGATGGATAGCAGAACAACACATGCTATTCAACTCAATCTAATGGTGATATTAACATAGGGTTGACATAACAAGGTTTTTATTTCCACGTTACTTATATGATTGTAGTTTCCTGCAGCGATGCCAGGTTACGGGCATACATTGTTTTCAACACTCTATTCTCGAACCAAAATATTCAGCACTATTATTTAAACGAGAATGAATGATGAAAGAATGACTAAGCGAGTATACAAGTAAGAAGTGCAAGGTGTGCGTGGAAGTGATAGACTGAGAAAAAAGTGACTGGGCCAAATGGACCGGGTTTTAAAAGAAGTTAAAGTGAGAATCATAGAAGATTTTGCATGACAAAATGTATGATTCTGGAGGAGGCGAAAGTAGTCTGCTTGGATATAAATTTTGGAAATCTGTTATCTCTGCCTACTCCGCAAGGGACACAACGTGATGATATGTATGTATGTACGGTTTTCGCTTTATAAAAGCATTGCCAAACTGTACGTTGGTTTCCAAGCTCATTTGACAATCAAGGCAATATTTCACACGATCTAAGGATTATTAAGATGAAAACTTACATAATTACTTAAAAAGAGCCGACTATCCTGGTTAGAACTTTTAAACAACCGGCCCTTATAAAACTTTATTACTAGTTTAACAGTGTTTTTGTAAAGCGAAACAGGCCTGTCATTTTGATTTATGTTTATTGTGTAGATTTTTTCACATTAAATAAATTGCATTTGTTAGGTATTGGTTTATTAATATTTTACTGACTTACATTGATTTGAATTATGTATGATTTAAATTTCTGGATGAGTTACGAATTACCAAAACTAAAAATACTTGTTATCATCATATTTATTTTGAAAACTGATTTATGAATATCTCCAAGTTAATTGACACGAAAAATAACAACAAACACCTATCCATGTAAAATGAGTGTTCACTATAATTTACCTGTTTTTTTTGTTTGTCTTGTTTTTCGTATACTATTTTTAAATACAATTACTTGAGAGGTTAATAAACATTTAAAAATAAAATTTTAATTTCGTCGCCCTTCTATTAAATATATAAACACGTTTAGTGAAACCTTTCATTAAGCTGTTTTTCATTGTTTTGTATTTTTCTCAGAACCAATTAATAATAACAAAATAATGTTTTCAGCAAATACTAAAACTATAAAATATTCATCGAAACCTTTCTAGGCTGTTCATTTTTTAATTTGTATAGTTTGATTGATAGCCTTTAAAATGCTTTTAAAACGTTTCGAAAGATGATAAATTTTCAAAATAATTCCTGTAATATTTATTACTAAATAAAAAATTGTGTATACAATATAAATTACAATTTTACAAATGAGAACAGCCGATAATATTTTGCAATATTTCAAAGATATTAAAAAATGATAAATAATGTATACTTTTCTTTTAAAATAATTGACTACCTCCACAGTTGGTAATAATCCGAGCTTTAACACGTGGTTTCGGGCTCGATTTCCGATTATATCCGAAAAAAAGGTCTGGTATAATAATGAAGCAATACTCGCGTGGGCAGACAGACGTGTGTGCGTTGTTGCATCTTCACGTGCAGTAATATTGCCTACGCGTGCAATGTCGAACTGCCAGTTCATGACATACTCAAGTGGTTATTAAGTCCGAAGGTTCGATTAATCTTGCTTCTCGGTCACGCACTTCATTCAGTATGCCCTCCGCCAATTAAGATGTGTTAAGGTGCAATCACACGAATACGTTTTAACATAACTATAACGTAACAAAAACAAATTAATTTAAAAATGAAGAATCTATGAACAATATAGTATACCGACTGTTGACAAAGGGATAGGGGAGAAAAGGGAAAATATGACTCTAGCCCTTCAAATCACTTCCACCCTCATATTCTTTAAACAATTTATAACTACATAGATACTCTCTATTGTGCTCTGCGTATGCATTTTATTTTATTTTTTATTTATTTATGTATGACAAGGCGTTTTATAAATACATAATTTGTGAAAAACAACAGGTAATTTGATGTGGACACACAATATAATGGATCTGGGTTAATTGCCTCTCATTTTTCGTGTCTCCAGTAAACTAGGCTTTTGCCTGTATCTGACTGAGGACAAATATCACAAATAATTGTGTGTGCAAATAAATAAATATTGAAGAAAATATTCATAAATTTGCATTAAAAATAGTATTCATTGAGTCTACACTATCAGACATTTTATGGAAACTCATAAGCAATTCTACAATACAATTCTATCTAAACCCGTTCTCGACCAAATTAGGTTTATTCTTGCAACACACATCGCTTCTCCCTTCTCCTAGCCTATATTTATAGTGCACAGAGCAAACATATTTATTGCAACATATTCGTATGTACGCGCTCACAGGATTTTACAAATCGAAAACGCCTTTTTTACTTTTCATTGACCACCCACAGCAAATTTAATTTGTCAGTTATTTCTGCTTCTCCAAAATGCGCAAATTTTAATAGAATCCTTAGTTTTAACTGTTCACATTTCTGTATATATTTAACTACTTATGTTATAGCATTATTTTTTATTTATCTCACTCAATGGCAAAATAAATGTAAGCCATAACTCATATCCCACACTAAGCATTAAGATTTTTTTTCAGAGAATTTTTATTTTTTTATTTTATACAAAGTTGTGTTACGATACGATGTGAACATGGTGCAGGATTGTTCCTAGCGAGGGATTTTTCTGTATTCTCTTATTAATTTCAGTGTCCTTATGTAATCATTCGTAATCAAGTATAATTATTAGCCATCTTGCAGAAAGAAGACGTTTATACGCGTATTGGTTCATTATGTGCAGACTGTTGCACTTAATCAAGCACAATGCCTAAACAGATCCAACCCAAATTTCCGATGCTAAAGAGATCAAAGTTCCAAGACAATCGGCGGGTTTAATCTTATGCCCTATTTTTACATTCCACTCTTGATCCGTCGCATTATAAAAATTTATAGCTACAAGTCGCAGAAAAACATTAATTCAGTTGTAAAATGATAAATTATGTAAAATGGTAAAATGAATACTAAGAGTAAAACCACTTAAATGGTCTAAGAGTGGAATTAAATCTACCAGGAATTGAACCTGATGCACCCGCTTGCTTAGCGTGAATAATAACCCTTAGACCACTGCCGCGGCATTTTGCCATAACTTCCTTGAATAAGGGAGTGACGTTCTTTCATAACCTCACTTGAAACATCGGAGCTTATAAAATCAGACTTTGAATACGGTTTCTTTTAAAATTACGCAAGTGACTCAAACGGTTTAATTAAATGAAGCATTGCATACCATTTTCTCAATATCATTTGAAATGTTTTAATAAGTGTAGGTTTTTTACTCATACCATATCTTTTCATATAAAGATAAAAAACTTATCTATATATATTTTTTTAAATAATGATTTAACAAGAAAATCTTTTCGTAAAAGTATTGTTTCAAAAACTCTTACTAAAACTGATATATTTTTGACGGAAGAGCATTCATATAATTTCACTTTTCCCATTCCACAAAACACACGGCATTTAATATGCATGTTAATTATAAATTAAAAACAAAACGAGTGTAAATTAGTTAATGTAATGTGAGGACAGGAAGTTGGCGGCCGCGGCATAAAATAGGGATATCAGGAGCAGAAGACACCATTTTAGTAAATCACCCTACCCAGCTAATTCGGTGCACAGCACAACCCCCCTTTCACAGAGAGACAATGCGTGAGGACAAATCCAGGGGTGGTAAACTCGTGTACAGAAGTTGTCCGGGAAAGTTTGCGGGTTGTGTGTGTATGCGGGGGTGGGGTCCTGTTGTATGTGCTGACGTGGCCCCTAATGAAGAAGAGCTAGATTTATTAGCGTGATTTACAATAGCGAACACAGTTCTGTGTGTGTATGGTCGTGTACGCCTATACCATCGTGTGTGTGTGTGGTATACACATACACACTTGTTCGTCAACAGAGTGTTTTATTTTGATTTTAACTTTTATTTGCTAAAAAATGTCTGAATGCTGATATATTTCTGGTAAAAGGATATTTTTAAAAGTCAGTCAATGTAATTTTGTACTGTAAATTTTACAACTCGCTGTTGACATACCAGGTTTAAAAAACTAAAAAATACGTGTAGTAGCTTGAAACTATATAAAATAAAAAAAAAAAACGTTTTGAATTCTTAGAAAGACAATACTTTAAAATCTAAGCTCTGACTTTGTCTTGATAATCAACCAAATATTTCCATCCTGAGGAATTTGATGATCTCCGTGGCCTAGGTGATAAGACGTCTGTCTTCTATTCCGAGGATTACGGTTTCAACTCATGTAAAAACCTATTTTTTTTTTAATTGTTCTAGGCCGAAGTTCACTTCAGGTCTCAATAACATTTAAGTTGGTTGGAAGAGACTGCCACCTGGTAATAAATTTGTTGTCATTGATACAACGTTATTGTTACTATACTCTATAATATTACAATTTAAAATTTAACATTTCTGAGAAACGGTAAGGAAAAGGTGTATGTGTAGTATTTTAAAACGATATATGCAGTTAAATTTCAAATGTTACGTTGAATTCTATGAAAGATAGGCTAAAACGAATCTGGGGCAGATTTTTGGTCGTTAATTACCATTTTTCGGAAGATCTACAAAGGTTTCTTTGTAGTTCGTTTATCTCTTGGTAAGTTTTCTGCGGGTTTTTTAATCAAATACGAGTATGTCTTATTTCTAAACATATACAAATTTGGAGAAGTTCTTTATCTAATGACCGCAGCCGCTACTTTCTTACACTTAAATTTAACTCCTTTACTTTTTGTACAATTTTTACCTCTGAATAACAGTGGGTTCGAATTCCGAATAAGAACGCCTTTGAGGAGTTGGTCTCTAAACGGCGCTGTATAAATTACCCTTTTATTGTTATTATTTCTTATTTTTCCCTCCTTCCAATTTATTAATTTGAAGTTTACTCCCTTTAATCCAAAAAACGTACATGAATAAAACACTTAACGTTAAAAATGGCTTTTATATATGTATATATTATATAATATTGTATAGTTTATGTTTTTTTTTATGTTTTACACTTGCTCGGGTTCTTTTTGTATATATACCATACGTTCGATTGGTATATCGAGATAATACTTTAAGATAATGTGTAGCGAGATTTTGGGAGGCTGGGAGCTAGGGAAAATTTGATATCACTAGTGACCGAACTACTAGGAGAAAAAGAGACTAAACCTCGAACTAAATAGTGCGGTCATCTGAGATAGGTAAATTTGGTAAATATTTATTTAGCTATTTTTTATTTCATTTTATTTGAATTTGAAAATATTTATAGCACCCTTGGTACTAAATGAGTCAGTTATGAATATGATTATAACTGCCGACTTTGTCAAACGCAATCTTGTGAAAATATAAACCAGAAAAAATACCCCATATGCATGAGAAAGATATGAAAATAATACAAAATAGGTGTTTTCATGATATTATATATATTAATTAAATGTACTCGCAAGTAAAGGATTGTGGTCTACTGGAAAAACAAATCGTTTCAAAATATCAAGTTGATTCCTGATACCGTTAAATGTGATTGATGGGCGTATGTATATTGTTTGTGACAGGTGAGTTTATCAATTTTATACGTAAAGTATTTCATCCGTAAGCTTAATGGTGAATAAATTATATCGTTGAATCCTTAAAACAGAGTTTCTTATTTATCAAGATACGTTTCCACGTATTTGTGATTTTTTTCTTTTAAAGTAATGTGGTTTTTTTTTGGAAAATTATATTTTCTTCTTGTACATATTTGTACCGTCAGGTGCTTATACGTACCAGAAAATGCTTCGAATGCTTTAGAAAAAAGGAAACCCTTTTTGTTTTTTTTTTTTGAAAAGCATGTAGTAAAAAAATATTTCTTTCAATATAATCCAAGTTTACTTATTCATTTCATGATATTCAATGAAATACATTTTTTTCAATGAGACGATTCATCGTCTTTGTGTTTTTACACTTGGCAGTGGTTATAATATTCTTAGATACAACGGATGGGGTACCTTTGTCAAAAGTTACAACATTAAAGGTGGAATTTTTTGGATGAAATCGTTATGGACGATGATATTTAGGTTTCAAATGTGAATGTCGAACAAAAACCCAATCAATGGAGTGGAATCATACCAAAAGACCAAGAAAATAAATAAATGTTGACAAACTTTTTCAGCAAGGAAAGTCTTGGCAATTGTTGTTTAGGACAGAAGAGGAGTCTTGTTGGTAGATCACATTAAACGTGATACCACAAATAATTCAATAGTGTATTGTGAAACCTGAAAAAAGGTAAGAAGGGCTCTTCAAAACAAACGCCGAGGCGTCGTGATATGAATATATATTATATATGGCTTTTCTCCCAGCGCTTTGACGACGCGCCACGATGAGAAATTGAAACTCAAATCACAGATAGCAAAATTGTAAGGCGATGGAATTAAAAAGCTTGTTAAACGCTATGAAAAATGCCTGAACTTGGCTAGAGACTAAGTAAAAAAAGGACAAAAGTTGTTTTAAATTGTATATTATAAAAATAATTTAGCTATACTGGTATTTAAAAAAAATATTTAAACATAAGTTTTTTAATATGGTAGACAGCCCTCATACACTCGTATAAGAGAAACAGAGTCTTGAAGAAGCGACTGAAAAAAAACTCTTAATTTCATGTCAGTAACATAACGTGTTTAATTGCTGATTTTTCTATCGTCTCAACTTTTAATTTGATTGATGATACCTTGCGTTTACATTATATATATATATATATATATATATATATATATATATATATATATATATATATATATATATATATATATATATATATATATATATATATATATATATATATATATATATATATATATATATATATAAATATATATAATTTGTCTGGTTGCTTAGAAGTGATTGCTACCGGGCAATAAGCCTGCCAGATTGTTTTACAATGAAGCGTTAAATAAATAAATATATGTTTAAATACCGAGGATGTAGGTACGCTGTTTTAGAATAGGTACTGAACGTCGAGAAATTATTGATATAATTAATTCTTTGTTAGAATAATGTAAAATGATTACCCCGTGGCCATGTTGGTAAGTTACATGTTTTCTGGCACGAAGGTTGGGAGTTCGTTTCCTACTGGAACCAATTTTCTTAAAAACTGTTCCAATCAGGTTTCAAAAACATCTTTCTGGTCAATTTGAAGTGATTGCCACATGGTAAAAGAGCCACCAGGTTGTATAATACACCTTGAAGGTGTAACGCAATACAATACAAACAATTCAATAAAAATAAATAAAACAATAATATATTTTTGATATAAGTAATTCATGTTTAGATGATGAAATAACTCACAAACGTATGTAAAAATGGAGTTTTTTTTATTAATTTACATGTATTAAAAATATATTAACGAATGGCTCTTAAATTATCATTTTAACTGGTTTATCATGAAATGATGTAGCTATTTATAGACACACAATATGCTTGTCATATGATATTATTACATTTCTTTTTAATATAAACATTTATTTTTAATACGAAATAATCTTTTTTATATAAGTGTTATTTTTTTATTTTTAATAACATTTTTTTTTGTTAAGCATTCATAGAATCAATGAGAAGTGTATCATTAAATGGACACGCACATCATGTTCAACCCTTTGAAAAATGTCAATATTAAATTTTTTAAGTTGTGTTCATGAATTTCATTTTAATTTTTAGTTCGGTAAATTGATTCCAACATCTCCAAGCACTATTTAAAATCTTTTAAATGTTTTTTAAATGAATATATAACTTTCTTCCACATTTTCATTTTGTAATGCCCTACAACGCTTGAAGTCTTCACGGCGAGCTTCTCTAATTCTTACGACTTTTGTCAAACGTTATCTGTCTCTTACTTACTCTTAGTGAATAAAAACATTATTTCAGAGAAAGATTGCTAACCCCATCTTCTACCTACTTTAGAAATAATGTAGAGCTCTAGTCTCCCAGACGATTTTCTCCATACCGATCCGTCATCCGCTCTCTCCTCCCAGTCTACCCCAACTCTCTGTTTCCTAAAACCCTGCAGCACGCTATTTAAAAGTCTTAACCTTAGTCTGCTAAGTAGCCTTCTTTCGTGTTGTTGGTCTTGCAAAATGATCTTTGTTGAACCCGTCGACTGAGACCTGCTTACATGATCTGTCCATGCTAAACTTCACGGCCTTATAACACTGGGAAAAAGTGTTTTTTATTCTTTATTAGATCTCAGTTTCTACTCTCCTACAGCCACTACCTAACAGTTTTTTTCCATATTCGAGAATTGAAAAATAACGACGTGCAAGACTTTTCAAGGGTCGTTGTCAGCTAGCTTATGGATAATTGATACTTATGCGAATCGATGCACTTAAGCAAGCAAACATTATTAATACGAGTAGTTCGATCTATCGCAGTCCGTCTTGTAAGCTGTTAAAAATAATGCTATTTTTTGTGGTTAAACTACATTTTCAGATATGTTACGTAAAGTAGCTAAACATTTAAGATAAACACATTCAGATGAAACGCGGTCTAAGCGTAACATCCATCAATAAGTAAAACCCATCTTTGCATGAATGTTAACCTTAGACTACTGTTCCAGCTATTTCAAAATAAATAAAGCTTTTAAAGGGTTTGATACAATGGCATGTTACAAGCATAACCTGAACAGATAATAAGTAACGTATTGCCATTCGACAGGTGATGCTTGCAGAAGTTATGGAAGCAAAATATCACGCAATCACCTAGTAGTACTGGAAACATTTATATACATATTTTATGATTATAGGTCAAACATTTTTGCACTGTTCTGTTAATTTTACAATTTACATATTTTTTATACAAAATAACCGATTTACTTTGTGTTAACGTTATATATTTTACTATATATACTGTTATATTTCACTAACGATTTTAATATTACGTGTTAACTTGTTTTAAAGCCTACAAGCATCTTCGTCAGGACTTAAGATATTTCGATATTTTCTTGTATTACACCTAATGGTGATGTTTACTATCTACAAAGGCTTAAAATAATAGGGATGGGGAAAAGGGTAAAATTGGGATAGAATGTATTTAATGGAATGGCGTATAAGAAACATCCTAAGACGGAAGCTCTTAATATACCATGTTTGATGATTAATAATTTTAAAATGTAAAGTTGATGTCTTTTTAATTTTTAATATTTTTAATATGCCCAGGGGTGACTCTTTAACATTTGTGTATATAGTCTGATTAAATCAAATGGTTTGTAAACTTCGAGAAATAATAATTTTCAAGATACATTTTATGCTCCCCAATTCCCCAACTGGTGTGTGAACAACTTATAATGTACTCATCACATTGAGATATCGTTGTATTAAAATATTGCACTGATTGAACCAATAACTTGAATGGAGTACCTAAATTACCACGTCAAAAAGTGTCTCTGAAGAACAAATAATTAAGGATAATAGACTCATCACATTGATATGTTATATCGTTGAACTAAAAGATTGCACTGATCGAACCAAAAACCCGAATGGAGTACCAAAATTACAATGTCAAATGTGTTTTACCTAGCACAAAGCCATGGACACCTTTTTTCAATGCTTTTTAAGTCATTAGGTGTTTGGGAAAGGAGGATAAAGGGATTCCTAGTCACATATGGTAAGTTGTTTACTTAAATATATTTCATAATTATTAAAGATATTTTGTACAGCCTTAATGCATTACTTGTGGTGCTAGGTTGACTGACATTTTAATATATATATGATATCATCATCAACCCTACGATAGTGATTGGTCTTGGTTATTTGTAGGATTCTCTGCCATCTTTCTTTAAGCAGCATCTCTCATCCGATTGATTATAACCAGCGAGCGGTAGTTTTCTGTCAGACACTTCCAAAAAACAAAAATAAAAAACAACAAAAATATAAAAAAATTGAATTCAATTTATCACATAAGATCTTAGTATTAACTAAGAACTAAAGAGTAAGGTATGTTATAATAAAGTCGTGCATGCCAAAACATTGTTATAACTTTTGGTGATAGGATTACTGCTAACTGAACATTAAAAAAACATTCAAATGTGGCCTATCTAACCTACTAGGCCCAATCGATTCATTGAACAGTGACTTATTTACATAATCAGTGTCATGTATGCAGTATAAGTGCCCAAACAAGCGCAGTCTATCAATTTTTAAAACTTTTGCTACTCTAGTTTCACCATAAAGGGAGTTTTAATTTTTTTATTGACGTTTTACTGTCATAAATTAGATCCATAAAAATATTAAAAGATACATGAAAATATTTTATATAGTGTCCCAATTGCACGTAATTAATTATTCAATAGTGGATTAAATATTTAAAGTTTATATGTTGAAATTTTTCTCGTTTTTGAATTTTTTAATGAAATACAAAGTTGAAAGGGTGAATATATTAAACAACCATTAGATTTGCTCTGTTTCACAGTAGAGTATGCTGACTGGTTTGACTCAACAGTGCAGATGTAGAGGTTTATGGAAATGAAAATGTTGAGGTGGATGAGTGGTGTCATAAGGCGAGATAAAATTCGTAATGAGTTTGTACGAGCTAGTCTCAACGTCTGCTGCATCCAAGAGTAACTGCAGGAAGCAGATTTGCATGGATACGTTCTACGTAGATTCTTCTCAGTTTTAGGAACCAGTCTCAGAGCAGGTGGCGCATCAACCTTGTGAGGTGTACAATTTATTAATTCGTATGGTAGTCCTGTTTATGGTCGAAGCCTACATACAACATTCTCTTAGGGACCATCAATTGATTTTTTTGGGATTTGAGTCGCCGGGTTTGGCACTGAACTAGTTGTTTCTTGTCGTATATGTTGGATATGTATCACACACACAAAGGTAACAATACCCATATCGATGAACTAAAATAAATTAGGGATCTTTATTTTCAGTTTTTTTTTGTTATATGACGATATGTAATGGTTATACCACTAAATAAAAATGTTATATGTGTTTTGCTATGTATGATATTAATATTGTGACACGCGTGATTCATATTTATAATTAAAGCGTCACATGATGCGATGGCAGCACTCAATTGTTTTGTTCTGGGCTGATCAGAGATACAAATTATAGCCTACCAATCTGGACATATCAAAATCATTTGAATCCCAACGAAGCAAACACTTTTTTTCCAGTTCACTCTGCCTGTATTTGGAACGATCTTCTTGGCTTGATTAAATTTGATTCATCCCAGGTTTAAATCCCATTAAACATTAAATGTGATTCACCTAGGTGAATACAAAAGTATAAAATAAGTTTTTTATTTTACTTATTTTTTTCCTTTTATGTAAAAAATGGCACCACAAAGTGAAACTATAGTCTTTTTGAAGATTCAAGAAGTGATTCATCCCTTTTACTTTTGAAGAATTAACTAAATACGCATTATTTATCTAAACATCTCTTCCTTTACTTTCATACGCTTCACACCGTAAACCCAATTTCCCTTGGTGTTAAACTTTATACTATTTTTTGTAAGTTTTTTTAATCAAATAATGATTACTACGATAAAAGCAGGGTCATGAATACTAATAATAATTATGTAACAAAAGCCAACTGATTGCAAGAAATTGCTTTTGGTTAATAAATCCGCCAGATATATTTGCACGAAAGTATGAAATATATAAAGTACTGGTATATTTACATTCGCTAATGAAACAATGCAGTATCTTAAATGGTTGCGAAATAATTAAAACGTTCCAGAAACGAATGGAAAACTAACGTATTTTCCCACTTATCACAGTGTTCCCACAGTTAAATTGGAAATCAAACTCAAAACCTCCTGATTGAAAGAGAATTCTTATCAACTGGACTACGATGGTTTCCCAATCAACCTAGCCACTGAGGTATAAAGGACGTAAAAGTAGAGGTGGGTAAAGATAATTACTGGGCCAAACGAGTGGGCCTCAAAATAAAAATTTGGACTGATCACGACACAAAGAGAAATAAGATCACAAAAAAATATCTTGACTTCTTCTTTATGTACCATGTTCGGTCCACCTGCTGGCGGTCAATCTTAAAAAAATGTCTGTCTTTGACGGCATGGAAGAAGTTCTCAATTGCCTGGATACCTCTGCAAATGGATACCATCTGCAAATGTTGTGTAGCCAAAACAAGTGCATTCTATCGATTCCGCATCAACCCTTGATGTTGCCAATGAATATAAATTTTAGAAGTGGAATTTGTCTTTTTTCTGTATGTGACCCAAATGCCCAAGGCATATTTTAGCCTTTTGTGTTATTTAAAAGCTTTCTTTCTGCACTTATTCGATGCATCACCTCGGTGGTGAGATACCAAAAAAACCAAGAAAATCTGGGCATTCTCCGATAAATCTATATTTAGGCTATTTAGCATTTTGATTTTTGTGGTCCATGTTTCTACACCATAAAGCAAAATAAATCATACACTGCACTTAATCTAATCTTCATTGTTCATGTTTCAACACCTCAAACCCAAATGTATCATACATTGCACTTAATCAAGTTATTATTTCAGTTTACTGATCACCTCTTGAAAAATCCTGCAGGTGTAATTTGAATTCAACACCCAATTTGATATTTTCAATATTTAATAAAACACGCAGTTTGATATATTCTCTCTGAGTTTGTAACAGTGGTTCAGAGCTTATTTTTTATAAACCACTTACTGCCCGTAAAATTAATGACTTTCTCTGTATAATGAAATTAAGGTTGTAGTTTTTTGTATATGATTTTAAAAAAGAAATCTTCCCTTCCTCAAATTAACAAGGAAATTACTATACCTTACAGCAGGATCTTCGTACAACTTTTGAAAATATGCGCTAAAAAAGTTACTTCTTTGTGTAAAGTTAGATTCAACTGAAATGAATTAAGCCTGCGCTCGGCTCGCCAAAGAAAATAACTTACAAAGTTTGCAAATTCTTGAGAAAAAAAATCATATAAGTTTTTTCAGCAATGGAATTTCGTTTTAAATTTTATTCAACATTTTAAATTAAATTCGATTTAAAAAAAAGTTTATGACAATACATATTTTTGATTAAATATTTCTTTTCATTTCAACCTGTGATAGGTTTTATTGTGTTGTATTAACACTTACATTGTATAAGTACAAACTGACAGGTATCTAGCCGTTTGATGATCTGCATTAACCAACCAGAAAGCTGTTCAACAAACCTTAATAAACTAGACTAGAATAATTAAAAAAAAACTGGGGTTCAACGGGAATCGCACCCACAACTCCCGAAGGCAGGCGTCTTTTCAACTAGGCGACGAAAGTTGTCTTCCGGCCCAATAAACTTGAGAATAATTTTTACTCGAAAGTATTTATACCAATCCATATTTTTCCTTTTTTTTCTTGTGAATCATAATTTATTTTAATTATCAATGGTTTTTTAAATATATTTATCATACATACACCGCCATGAAAACAAATGTTAATTATGAAACAAAAGATGGTTGATTCAAAGTAGGACAAAACATCTGCCAAATATATTTGCATGAAAGTGTTAAATAAAATAATAACATATTTACGGTTGGTTGGAAAAAATGCCATGGTTTAATAAGCCTGTCAGGCTTAACTGTATACATTGGAAGTTAAAAAGAATAAACTATCAAAGGGGCGCTTCAAGTAGAAGCCTAGTAAAAGATAACTTTTTAATATGAATATTGTTCTGAAAGTATTATAGAAAAACTGTAAATTATTCAGATAATATAAGGCTTCACCAAAACAAGAGGTGTCCGACGGAACTTGAAATCGCATTTCGTCCGTTTGCTGTGTGGATAGGTTCAACATAACATACATACATACAATCACGTTACTTCTCTGGTGGGGTAGTTAGAGAGAACAGAGTGTCAGATTTTTTTATTTTATACGCACAGTTTACTGCCTCTTCCACATCCATACATCTTATAATACAGCTTTATGATTTCTCTTATTGCATACTTTCCTCCTTTCAAAGTATCATTTGCTTCATCCAATCATATTTTACTTGATCTTCCCATACCGCATTTTGCACACACATTTGCATCAATCACTATATATTTGTCAGTTTTTCTTTATTAATTCGTTCTATATGACCAAACCATTTGAGAATATTCTTCCTCATCTTGCTCAAAACATTAGCCACAAGTTTTAATTTATTCCTTGTTTTTTCATACTGGATTTTGTTATACATTGTCACCCCATATATTTTCCTAAATGCTCATATTTTTGCACAATCTATTGAACTCTTTTCAGTCCAGTCTTTTTTACGTCCATATTTGATTCCTATACATCAAACATTGTATTCAAATACGGTTGTGGACTGTCGTCTTAGAAGATTTTGATACTACCTGGTTCGAGTATATACTCGTATGTTGTAGTTGCCATTGACTTTAATTTGGTATCTTGTTTTCAAATTAGAAATTTGGGATTCCAAAATAAAATCCCAAAACACACATTATCACACACAGAGTGTAATACTAATATTATAATATATATTAAAGTTTTACCAAGTAATGTAACATTTAAATAGATTTGATTGAATCGATATCATCTCCGAGTACAACAAAGTTCGTTCTCAAGTAGTCTAGTGGAATATTATCATAATCGGTTTCGATATTTTTCGATTCGAGTATATATGTTTTAGTGTTCGATATATCTCGTAACTTTTTTTTAAAATTTAAAAAACGCTGTGAAAAATACGCCCAGTAAGAAAAAAACATTTATCTTCAGCAATATCTAAATTGGGAAACCACACCACCATAAGTATGTTCCGATGGTATCACAACGATGATCCAGAGGGATATGACCCATATTTTAGATGTGAACGTTCGGTAAAATATTGAGCATTGAAATGTGACGTTCGTTTGCACTTTTTGGCTAGGTAAACAGACGTCAGCGAGTTTTCTGTTATGAAATGATTTAAAATATATACATGATAGAGTGGATATTTAACTTTATTTAAAGAAACTTTATAAGCGACAACAACAACAGACAAATAATTTGTAAAGCACTGTCGTTATATAAATATTTTATTTATTAGTTTGAACTGAAAGGAGAAAAAATAATTTTACTGATAAGAGCCAAATAAATAGCATAGAAATACGTTCACTGATAAGAATAATGGGGTAATAGTGTATAAAAAATATTGAATGAATTGATTTAAGAGGACTGTAAATTTAAGGCTGGTCTATTGAGTAATATCAAGAAGAGCACTCTTAGATGGCCTGGGCATGCATAACGAATGAGTGAAAACATGTTGACAAAACAAATATACAGTGTAAATGTGAGTGGGAAGCGTGCTAGTAAAAGAGCAAGGAATTAATGGTTGAACCAGATTAATATTTTAGGCGCGGTAGGAGAGGTGAAGTAGATGTGAGGTAAAAGAAGTGAGGTAGAAGAGGCAAAATTTGCGTGTCATGATAAGAAAGTTTGGCGTTCTCTCATTTCTGACTTCTCGTATAGAAAACATTGTGTTAGTATGTTTATTTATTAACTTTATGACCAAGCATAGAATGAAAAAAATGTTTCCATACAGCGGTTTCCTCCAACCAACCAAATTAAGAGATACGCAGATTCGTATAAATGGTTGTGTGAAAGGTGACAATGTTGTTTACAAAAAGAAAAAAGGTTGGAATGTACTTAATATTTTATTGAACAGATAAAAAAAACAACAAAAAATCTTTGCTAATATCACCGAAGACTGAGAAAGGTGAAGGAAGATGGGTAAGGACTAAAAATAATTATCATCAAGAAACACATTTTGTTATTGAAAATATATGTAATATTTTTAAGGCGTAATTTGAAATAAGCCATCAAAGCTTCAAGAGTGAAATGTTATTAATATTAACTCAAAAATGCTTATATTATTTATAAAAGGCAGCTCAAAAGTGACAGTAAACATTTTCAGGTGGAATAATATCTGAAAGTATGTGAAAACCAGAATTTCAACAATCAACCCGACAATTTACCCTTATATCAGCACCGGAAGTGTTGCCTCGGATGTTTGGGTTGATACATACATAGATTATTATTGCGAGATCATTATTATGTACGATGATAAATTTAACGAATCGTGTTTTAAAAGAAACCTTTACGTTGTTTATAGTTAACGTTGTGGAGGTTTAAAGACATTGTAATTTATTTTTATCAAACCCTGTTTATTCCACTTTTTTGTGACGGTATAACCCTACCTGTTTGCGCTCCCCTGAAGATGAGGTGAAAGCCTTGAAACCGATAGGGTTATACCGTCACAAAAAAGTGGAACAAACAGTGTTTGATAAAAATAAATTACAGAAACCTTTACTTTAGACAATCTGTAATCTCACCTTTAAGCAATAATTAAACCTAAAAACCTTATAAAATACGAGTACAATATCTTATGGTTGTTATTCAAGTCCAATTTGTGAAAACTCTGAGATTTGTTTTATCAAAATTATTTTCAGCTTTCAAATCTTTAATTGATTTCCGCTGATTTTTTTAAAACAGTTTTATGTACGTATGTTACTTGCTTTATACCCATATCTTCACATAAAGTTTTCCCTTCTGAGTAGAATTAGCCAAGGTTTCAAGATGACGGGTTATCGATGCACAGGTTTTGTTTGATTTAAATCATTTTGGGTGATTGAAACTGCAATTACTATCGGGTTTCTTCCAGTCGTAACTTTGTCCATTTTTTTATGCATATGGTTAAATCATCAGATATGGTTTATTGTCGCTTTAAGTTGAATAAATACAATCCTACATAAGACATAAATATATTTTTTCTTATTTATTTAACACTTGTTTCTTGTTATAGACGTAGCGGGCGTTCTAAAATGTTACTGAAACCCCAGGGTCATCAATTCGTCATCGTTCATAAGAATTAGATGTTTTAAGAAGCACCTTACATCTTACAAAGATCTGTATCTGCATGCCTACAAAATCCAGCTGATCTAAGAACTCAAACCAGCAAACTAAATCCAGCGCTTTTATTGGGACATCCTTTATAAGTCCGAATTACCAATTCAAAGTCCGAAAAAAAAGAATAATAGACATTAATATATTTCACAGCAGTTTTTATACTGTTGGCGTGTTAATTTCAAATACGTTACGATTAAAAATAATTGTCTTATTATTATTTGTATTTCCTATTTCATTTTCATGAGAAATTTATACTTGAAAACCTCAATCAAAAAATACGATTGCAAATTAACAATACCACACGTCGGATAATTCTAGATTGTAACTGGTTTTAGGTATACTACGATGTTTATTGATCGTGACACATTGTTTTGAATACCGTGGCAGATGCCCAGATTCAAAGGATCGATTATACTATCACAAATTAGCAGCTGTTTGGTCTTTGTTCAAATTCGAATTATAAATTCTTTTAACATAATTTTAAACAGGTTAAGCTCTAATACTCGTAAATAACATACACGATTTTTTTTTATAATTCTGGCTCAATTTTGTTTTTCGTTTCTTGGGGTAAAAGTTTTAATTTTTTTTGTCAACTTTAAGTATTGTTTCAATCTAAATTTCTTAAATAATTCTAAATAGGATTTGTTCTAATGTTGAATACACATATGAATCATGGATAATAATATCTTTATTGCCAGGTTTTGGGTTAAATAAGTAATTATGAGCTCTTTATCCTAATGACAATGTTTACTTCTTTTAAAATAATTCTAAATGATTTTTGCTCTTATGATCGATACATATATGATTTATGGAACCTTCTAGTATAATAAACGACCTCCGAGGTCTAGTTGTTGAAGATTTACAGTTACTGATTCGATTCCCGTTGGATTCCGATTTATTTCGATTGAAGAGTGCGACGAAGGATAACATTATCATCGGTTCCATTTATCAAACCTTCGAGCTTCGGTTTAAAAATACTTCGAATAGCTATTGAATTCGTAGTTTATCATTACACGTTTTGACAATATTCTCGTGGTTTGAGAAGCAAAATTACTGGCATTTGTCTATCGCGTTTAAGTATTGTTTCTAGACGAACTCATTGCATCAAACTATGTGTATTTTTTCTTCTTCCAAGTATCGTAAAAAAATGTTTCCGTGACGTGGTAACCTCTGTGGTCGAGTCATAGAGACTACTAGAAGTTTGATCTCTATACGAGGGTCTCGGGTTCGATTCTTGACTTGTTTATTTTCTAGCTTGATGATACCGACAGTCAAAATGTGATATGTAAACTATAATTACGTCGCTAACTAAATTCTATATGGTGTATACGATAATAGATAAATTCAAGTGGATAGAGGATGGAAAATAAGTACCAAGATATTTCTAATGAACAAGTCTACTGTCTAACAAGCTATTAGCAGCTGTAATAGTACTTTTGGTGATAGGGAAGATATCTAAGCATAATAATGATGTAAACTGGAGTTTACTGGGGCGGGTTAAGGAAACATCTTGTGAGTGAGGCTGCTTCTGACTTGTGGCAATGGAACCGTTATCTAACCATTTTCAATGACAAATTACAATACAAAAATAATTTCAACATTTTAAATTTCGGTAAATTTTTAATATCTGTATTTAAAAAAATATATTAGTCAGTTAAATAACATATCAGTAATTTAAACGTCAAATAGACTCTTATGCGTGACAATACTATTTGAGAATGTAAATGTGTTTAAAAATAATCCTGTCAAAAAATTTAAATAAAAAATTACAACACAAATTGTTTAATCCGCCGTAATAATTTTCGAACAAATTCAGATGAATTGAGTCGTATTAGTTTATACTCTTAATTCAAATTTCCAAGAATAAAATCTTGTAAATGCAAAGTTAAAATGAGATTTTTTTTTTATTTAGTTCCCACAACACAACATTACCAATTTAAATTGGAAAGACAAACTGTCGAGTACATCTACATAAAAATGCCAAAAAAACAAAACTTTTTTTGGGTTATTGAAAACCACTAGGCATGGTTGGTTATGTAGAGGTCTAAGTCTTAATCATAAATTTTATATATTTTTCAAAACACCCCGCTAAAACAATCACACACCTCTTTCATGTCCTTGTACAAACTTAAATTCCGCATTATAATCTCAACAACCGCATCGAAATAATGTCCAATAACTTTTCATCAAGCGGTAAACATTCGCATTCAATTTATTTATGTAAATAAACAATTTTTTGTAAATTTTCTAATACTGGAACAAACTTGCTGAATTTCATGTGTTATCCAATATAGAGAGAAAAAGAAAGCGGAATCGCAAAATTAGCTAGATAATCACTTAAACATCAGACATGTCACTAACAACGCATACATATATTATCCTAAAACCAAAAAATAATCATGGCTAAACTGATCAATGAACTTTTTGAAAGCACAAATGGTGTATGATGTAATAATGCCTTCAGGACAATACATTGAAATCCCGTCAAGAATAACTTTTAACAACGTGAATGAAGTCATGTTAAATTTTGAATAAAAAATGAATATTTCAATGTAACATATGTAAAAAACAACATCTCCATAGGCATCTCTTGTGGGTTATTGTGGGACTTGTGGGCTGGAAATTTATATGTGTACTAGTTGGTCGTATAAAATCCTTTTGTATGATGATATTAAATACAATATTACCAAAATCGTAAAGAAACAAGTGTTTTTTAATACATTTGTATTTGTCTCTTATAAAATCAATTTTACTCATATATTTATACGTAAACACTCTTCATCTCTTCTCTTCTTCTTTTTAGACAACTTAGGTTTGATTATGACTTCATCCGTTACACTAGATGATGGTTTAAGAGCTCAATCTTGGATCCCCACACTTTTCCGTAGTGTGAACCAACTCTTATTTCAGATAGAACCTGATTACTGGATACTGGGCGTTCTTTTCGATTTATGAGTATATGTTTTTTATAGACACATCTCACAGTTTTTTAAAGTGCTACTCCTGCCATGGCATCTCTCCAGTAGTCGCACTATTATGCAGTTGCAGCCCAGGTTTTGGTTTGTTCACCACACATCGGGATACTGGACTGAAAAAAAATATTTTTAATTTATAAATTCAAATGTTTACATTATAAACCGACCTTATCAGCCATATCACTAAATACTCTTTACAGAGAAATGTAAAATAGCTGTTCGCAACGCATACAAGTTGTGCCATGAAGCTAGGACTGATAAAAAATCCTAAGCAAAAAAATATTATTGAGAAAGCATGTTGAAAGCTACAATTCCAAATACTCTATATAGATTGTTTCCTGAAGTGAGAAACTCATAAAGATTTCTTAATTTAATACACAGATTATTTATTTAATACACATACGCACGAAAAGTCAACGCGCCAGAATTTCATATCGTGGTATACATGTTTTGCCTTCACTATATCTATAGTACGAGTATATACCTTTTTGTAGAACTCCTACGATTTCTCTAACTTTAAACATTTGGCTCTTTAAAATAATCATTCACTTGATCTCATTAAACTTTATTTATTTCATCTTCGTTATATACATTACAACATGCTGGGCTTATTGCCATTGACAATTTCTTTCAATTAGCCAAAAATACGAGTAGGTCTACGATGTTTTAAGTGAAACCCAGGCTGGAATCCTTTTTATAAAAATCTTGGTTTAGCGGGAAACAAACCCGCAGTGAGTATTCCCGCGAAGGTCGTCATATTTACCTCGATATTTTTCTACCACCGTATTAACTCACATTTATACTGCATATTATTATTAGTTTTCCTTCGTGAATTCATTCTATATGCCCAAACCGTTTCCTTAATACATTAGTCTTAGTTCACATTTATCCCTAATTAATTGTCAAACATTAATTTGTTATATTTTATGTTTGCGCTGTTTCTGACACTTTCAATATATTTTACTAGCATGTATAATTGTACTGTCATCTTTTACATATGGATATTTTTTTTTATAAATGTATTGTACCGCGCATGTTAATAATTCTTTCTTATATAATTTTTTTCGTATATTAAAAAAACACATAACTTTCAAGGTTCTGAAATATATTTATAAATGTATATTTTTTATTGAAATCACTAAAAACAATGTAAATAAAGTAAAGTGATTAAAATACTCTAAGGTAGAAAAACATCAAATCAAATACGTGAGGCATATTTTGCTTAGAGACATACACGGAAAACAAAGAACTCATATATTTTTTCTATATTTTATAACATGATTGTTTATTGAAAAAATAGCGACATCCTCAGAAACATAGCTCATGTCAAAATAAAAAGAACTTGTTTTGATACTAATCATCATGTGTCTGTTATTAACATCATAACTCGATTGTATTGGTACTTTGTATTTTCATATCAATAAATCATTGAAAATGAATCGGTCCGAATCCCGAACAGTCGGTAATGATCGCACTACAAACACAAGCCGCAGGTAATTTTGTTTCAGTTCTGATAATTAGTATTGCGTGCCCCGCGGTACTAATGAGAGAACATTATAAGCATTATCAAAATGGCTGAGCGACCATCCCCGAAACACGCCATCTCCCTGTGTAAGGAACAGGGTTGTCTCGCATTTTAAATTATTCAATTCTCTGATTGAATTTTTCGTTTCTGACTGATGATCTGGACTGTCTATGGACGTTGCCGTTTCGTTAAGTTTCTTCCAGCCAATCATACAAGAGTTACAAAGGTTTGTATTTATTGCTTGGTGAGAGGACACTTGGTTTTTTAAACACTTCAACTTCGAAAAACATTAAAATAATATGTAAAGGAAGCATTTTTATAATAACAGGACAACTTGAAATAAATGTTCTTATTGTGTGATAAGACATCATTTTTATAATGATATTTCATTAATATTTCAACTGATTGGGCTTGATGTAAATATGCTTATGTTTTGGGTGTTATGATAAAATAATCCAAATATATTTTTTTGTTGTTGAGAATCATCAATCCTCACAAATGGCTACACCTTGGGCGTGTTGATATTGTATTGACGTATACATTTTGCAGGTGTAAGTCAGCGGCCTCAGAACTGACAATGATTCTAGTGGGATTTTTTTTTTTTTTTTTTTTATCCACTGGCTGTTGGAGATGGCTGATATGGTCGATTTATTATGTTAACATTTTAATTTATAGATACATTTTACATTTTTATTATCTTTTTGCAATGATGATGTTGCAAAACAGTGTTTAATTGGCTCATTTTACAATAGAACACCATAAACGTGTTGGTAAAATGCTGAAAGCTATAAAATATACAGTCATTTTTAATTTATTCATGCATTTTTGTAGAACACGCGTTCATCCACGGCCCATGTTGACCGCAAAATAATATCGTTAAGCTTTCAAATGCAATTTACGAATGAAGGTAAAAAGATAAAAAAAATTGTACTAATGACATGAAACATTCCATCATGTCTAATGACTAATACTTCTAAAATGAGACAACATTTTAATATTTAATTTCATATTATAGTTTGAGAAAGACCGGGTCTTTTAAAAATATATTGCAACAAAAGAAAAAACATTTTCTGACCATATTTTATTATTGAATATTTTTATTTTCGGTTGTCAAATTTAATTTGATCCTGGTTAAACTGAGGTCTTTAGGCAAACTTTAGTCTTTAGGCAAATGACATCTACAAAATCCATTCGCACTGTTGATGATTTGTACTCAAGAGTGTCGGCCCATTCTAAGGACACTTTACTCCTTCATTGAATATTGTAAACGGGCGTTAAGAAGATCCATTCAGGACTCCTGAGAATGTGGGAAACATTGCTTGTTTCTTGGAATTTATTGAAATGTGAAACAGCAGTTGACCAAGGACCACATTCCTGCAAAATGTGCACCACGACGCGCGAGAATGTCAGGCGATATGTGTTAGTAAGATGCGTCGAGTCGAGATGCATAGAGGAGAAACTGTTAGAATGCAGACATAGATTCCATCAACGAGATTCATTCAGGACTCCTAAGTATGTGAGAAAAGTTGTCTGTTACTTCGAAATTATCGAAATGTGTAATAGCAATTAATCGAGGATCACACTGCTGCAAGAAGTACATCAGGGCATTGAAGTATGTCACATGATCCATTAATACGCGTAAAGTAGATCTGCACAGAGTAGAAATCTTATATAAGACAGTGTATATGATCTTTGGATGGTACTATAGAAAACCAGAATGTAACTCCCGGGCTGTAAGACAGATGTCTAACTAACTTGGCCACAAAAGTAGATCATACATATTAAACACGTTTTGATCATGCTTTTTCCTGATACCTTACTACAGCCCAACTATTATATATACAAACGTTTTATTGTAAGACTAACTATTAGTTAAGGATTAAATAATAATGTACACATATAATAAAATAATATTCTAATAAATATAATAAAAAGGCTTTCAAGAATCTACGTGACAGACTGAAACAGTAAACTATGAAAATAAAGTAACTTGCATGTCTGGAAATCATTTCAATTTTTACGAGTCATTGAAATAATCAATTCTCTAAAGGAAACGGTATATGTCGAAAGAAGAAGGGTCTATTTTTATCAAGTATTTCAAGTTGTTATGTTTAAAGACATGTTTTATTTAAATAAGCGTATTAGTATATAAGATTTGTGTGGTATCTTTTGTTGTATACTGTACAACCTGGTAAGTTTATTACCATGTAACGATTTCTTCCAATCAACCAGAAATATGTTAGCATGGTAATTTTCTATTGCTTTCTGAATTTAGATTTTCTGTAACTGATGTGCTGTTTATTATAAATTATTTTAGTGTATTTTTATTTGATAACACTTTTGTTGTGTATAATACAACCTGGTGGACTTATTTTCACGCGGTAATCTCTTCCAACCAACTTGAAAGATGTTAAAGACGTCTTGAGTGAAAACCAGACTGGAATCCTTTTAAAAAAATCTGGTTTCTAGTGAAATTCGAACTCGCAACCTCCGTTTTGGGTGACAGGCATCATACCAACTAGGCAACTGAGATCATCCATAGTGTTATAAAACAACAGGGAAATTGCATTTTATATAATTGCCTGATGAAAGGTTGCGTCAGAGTAGACCTTACAATAATCTTGGAAATTTGATTAGCTTGCCAGCTAAACTTTTGGTTGAATCTACTCGTATCAAGAATCAGTGCTTACTGAAAATGTATTGTTTTTTACCCATTTACATTTGATTTTACCCACGGCAATAACATTCCTGAGGAATTTGTAGGGGTAATATTTAGATACTAGAGAAAAAGTTCCAATGATAGAGTATCGTTGAATTCTCTTCTGCGTCCTCAATACTGAAGAACCTGACCCAACCTAGATCTGCTGTACGTCGTACATATTTTTCTCTAGTCCTCCTGGCATTATGCTGTCCGCAGAGCCTGTTGCAAAAGTAACCTCGTAAGACTCTTCACCTGGTCACTCAAGTTGATAGGGGATGTCAATCTGATTCTGTGACTCTGTACATTGAAAGTTACTGATTTTTTTCATGTTCTCTTTGCGCAAAATCTGACTGAAAAAGCAGTTAGTTTAGTACACAATGTTGATTCCCTCTATGAGATGTTAAGTTATTCTAATGTAAACATTTGTTCGTCATTTTGTTATAAAAAGCCAGCAATCGGTTATCCTTAATCTTCATTTGGCCTTTATTGTCCAAATTTTTGAGGCATACTGGAATATTTAAAATGGAAATCCATATTTACCTTAAATATGAAAAAAACTAAAACATTTCGTTGAGAGGTATTAGTTGATGTGCCGGTTCATATAAGTAGACTTTTAGATTATCTTATACAGAAATAACTAAAATGTACAAGCTTATCAAATCGGAGTTCGTTCAAAAGAGCGGCCAGAACAAGCTACATAACGTGGCATTAAGTTATAGGGCACCTTGGTTCTGTTGGAAGATATAGGCCACTGGACATGATTTACCATATCAGTGCTAGCTCAACCTGATTGACAAAAGATATAAAAACTTTTTATCATATATACCTTTATAACAATAATAAAAGTATCACTTGAGGTTTAATTTTATTGAAGGGTTCTTAATGTGTTATAAGAGAAACTTTGAATGAGTATTTGTGATAAATGACAGAATAAAAGATGAAGTGATTGGAGATGAATGCGCATTTAAATATGTAAAGTAAAAATATATTGAATAAATGAAAGACTAACAAAATAGATAAAGATTATAAATGAAGGCGTGGAAGAGGATGTCCAAAAATAGTATGGTTGGATCAAGTGAATAAAATTAACGAAAAAGTGTATAAGTCAGAGAAATTTTGAGTTATATGAGGTGTATGGGTGAAGAGGAGATAAAATATGTTTGTCACGATAAAATAGTGTGACGCTATGTCATATTTTCCTTCTCTGGCAGGGAAACTGTATGTAAACTATTTATAATTAGCTATTCGATTAAAATTGATAGGTTAATTATGTAAAAACAATACATTTTAATTTAAAAAATTCTCATTATTTTCAATTTTTTTTGTTGAACGAGGCGCAATTTCGATTGCTCCGAGAATTTTCGTTGATTTGAGATATTTTGAAGGATTTCAACTTATTGAGATTTTTTCACGCTTCCGGATCATTTGTATATTTTTTGAAACTTATTATTATTTGAAACTATATTATTTTCGTTTTTTTTTTGAGAATTTTGATATGGGAAGGTATTTTGTAATTTTGATGTGGGAAGGTATCTTGTAATTTTGATGTGGGAAGGTATTTTGTAATTTGGATGTGGGAAGGTATTTTGTAATTTTTTAACACATTACTTAATATTTATGAATTTTTTAAAATTTTTTTTATTTCCTTTAGATACTCGTTTTGTACATTCTTTCGATATATTTTTTTTTTCGTTAGTTACTCGATATTTCGATTCTTCCAAGAATTATCGATGCGTTGAGGTATTTTCTAAAATTTGGATATTTTGATATTATTGGACTTTCTCGATATTAAAAAAAATTATTTCAGTATACACATATATCATACTCGTATGTTAAAAAATAAGGTGTTTAAACAAAACTTGTAACATTATGAAATCATTCCTTTTTTGAAAAAATCTTAGTTCGATAGTGAATTTTGCGCAAAGGTTTTTTTAATTTGAAATTATTAATGAATTTCTATTTTTAAAACAAACAGAGACATTTTGGTCAAAATATGATCGCTTAAATTATAATTTAATTACAGAGCAATTTTGTAATTTAATTGCAGGGTAAACGAGTTGCATAGTCAAATAAATTAGCTTTTTGAAAATCAATGGCTTCGATTAATTTACCAAAAAAACTGAATTTTATGTAAAATTTAATGACATATTTGAGGGCTTCTTTTGAATCAAATTTTAATCAATGTTTTTAATACTTTACCTTTGTGGAGTTTCATGCTGTCAAATTTTAATATGTAATTTTCTTATGTAATTGTTGAAATGTTTAAAGGGCATTCTTTGATAACCACTTAATTATTTAAAGGAAACAAAATTAATTTCTGATGTTTATAAAATATTATGATGGCATACGAAAATATGGTGATTAAAATACTAGAATATACAAGACCCTTATTATAAATGCCATAATTATAACTCGGCTCAAGGAAAAATAATAATCAAGGTAACACTTTATGAATAAAAAAATACGTTTAAATATAACAATGAGACATTGATTGGTTACTTTTATGTTCAATAATTGATATGCCTATTGCAAGTTTACATACCAGTAACATCATGATTTCGTTCACATTTACTCACCAGAAACATCAGGATTGCGTACACATTTACACACGAGAAATATCATGATTGCGTACAACTTTTCAATAAAATTTTCAAGATAGACGGTAAAATTCGATCATCCAGGTTTGCAGATGACGAATAAAATCTTAGATTTAAAAAAAAACAATGTGGGTGCTTCAATCGAGCATTGAGTGTTGTCGGATCATGACAGCAAACATCATTTCAAAGCGTAAGCGATTGACAACCCGTGAATTTTTAAGTAAGATAACATGTGTTAATTGAGAGATGTTTTTATGCTACGAAACGGCGCATGTTTCTTAATTTTCTTTATTTATTATCATCAACAGATTCTTCGAAATGTCAGATTTTAAAGGAGCATCTTAGTTGTTGCAACTTAAAAACTATTTGTGCCTCTGGGACCTTAGCGACACACTTTAGTTTCTGTCAAGTTGTTTTCAGAATTGTCAAGACAATGTGTGAAAGTTTGAAATGCTAGTCGTCTGCGATATCATTAATAATAATCATTTTGTATTGTATTGCGGTAAACATTTACTTAATACATTTACCAAATATTATATTGTATCTTCCTTCTCCTTCACCAGTATTCGGTGATATTTACAAATATGTTATTGTGTTTTACTGTTTTTTCCTTTGTTTTTTTATGCTTTAAGTATATATTTTTTATTTTTTTGTGGGAAAATATGTTATCTTTCACCCAGTAAAAAAATCTAATCGACATAACAAAATATTTTTAAACCTGAGAATTTTTATCATTGCGGAAGTAAGTTAATATGTAATTTTAAAAGCAGCAGCAAAGTAAATCAATATCTAAAAGAACAAAAAAAAATTTTTTTTGTGTAATATCATTGGAAGTGAACAATTCATTACACTGAAAAAATCGCATACACAATAAAAACTTGAAATATTTCGATTAAGATTTAGAAATAGCAATGTTTTAAATATTTAAAGGTACAACCAGTAAGCAAGCGTATACTTAAGTTTACATACAACAGTGTGATAACAGCAGACATCAGTTCATAAATCAATACTTGTACTTACATACTCGTATGTACATCCAAGTAGTTACTAAACACTAAATTGTACTAAGAATGAAGTGTACAAATAATAAAGCATCTTGACTTAAGCATGCACTCAAACGTTAATTATTGAATACAATCCTGTCAACACAGCTATTAAAAATCTACTTAAGCAATTTATATATGTATGGTATATTGGTAAGGTTAAAAAATTACATTGTAATTTGTTTTATCAAACATTGTTTATTCCACATTTTGTTGCGGTATACCGGTTTCAATGCTTTCACCTCATCATCAGGGGATCACAAACAAGACTCTCCTGATGATGAGGTGAAAGCCTTGAAACCGGTGGATAGGGTTATACCGTTACAAAACGTGGAATAAACAGTGTGTGATAAAACAAATAACAATGTCTTTAAATCTCCACAATGTTATGTTAATGCCTTAACTATAGATAATATAAAAGATTAGTTTTCCATAAGAAAAATAAACATAATGTTACATTCGTAACAACAGTGTAGTTAAAGAAATTTTACTATTATCTTTGATCTTAAATTTAACTACAAATTCACCCGTGATCGCAAACGTTGAACATTTTGACATACCTGACTTCATATTTCGAGTGAAATAGAATTGTACGATACCCTCTATTTTTTCATAAAGCACATGGGGTTGGTGCCATGAATGTAAGAAAGTATTATTCAACTTGAAGCTGCTAAAAAAGCGTAAAAATAATGAAATAGTTAATAAAATATATTTATTAAAAATAATAGTCACTGCAAATTATTGAAGACGGTGATAAAAGAGCAATTATGAAAATAAATCTAAAATATAAGGATGTCCTCGCCTTCTATAGACTTTAAATTAATCGACTGGTACTTAATGCTAATACTAGCAGTCAAATACATAGATAAAATCAATCGAATTAATTAATATTAAGTACTAATTCATGCTAGAGTCAGTACAAAAGTTGGTATTTGACAAATGCTTGCCAGTTATGAAATACCTAATGATATAAAATAAATTTTGGATATATTGAAGATATATCATACATTGAAGTAAGCTTGGATTCCTTCACACGTTGGTATCACTGGTAATGAATGTATTCATTCCTTGGCAAAGGAAGCATGCTCAACTGGTTGTCTCCAATCTGATTTTTCACAGGCAGTAACAGATCTATTAAATACAATTAAACGTGATACTTGGCACCAATAAACATTACATTGAGATATACCTGGTGTAAATAAGGGCTCTAGATATAAACCAATTCAATAATCTATCCCTATTTTTATATTTTTCGATTGTCGTATGCGAGTCAGATTTGGTTTACTAAACGCCATATCTTAACCGCGTCCAATGAATGTTGCGTTTTTTTCTTTCTTCGATGAATTTTTCCACTTAAATACCAATTGTTATTTTTTAAGCTTAATCAGTTGAAACTTTTAATAGTCTAGAATGTCATTTTTTTAAATGAGTTTCATTATATTGACTCATAATGACGGATTTGGTGGCACAAATAATCCTATATTAGATACTGTATACAACGAAAATTAATACAATTTCTTCTCAAAAATACACTAGAGCGGAGAAAAAGAAGTTACATATCCTATATCCAATAAAATAGTGCATAAATCGTAAGAAGTCTTGTATTATACATGGTCTTGCTAAGCTGCATTGCATAAGCCAGGATTGCCCATAAAAATATAATTAACTTTTTTAAAAAAATTAATATATATTGTACATTGGAGTTCAGTTTATGTATCTTTTTGCTTATGTTGGTCTTATCTACTACCTTTATATACACTCTTTATAAGTAAATATCTTGTCGTTTTTATTCAACTCTATTATTCTTCTTTTGCGTGCGGAATATTTTAAATGAGAATCTCCAGGCTCGGCAGACATGTCGCAAAATCTTCAGGGAGTGGGTGCAAAAGTTTGAGACCCCCTGCAAAGCATAAAAAGGACACCAGATCTCGATAAATAAATGATGAATGTGAAGGGGACCTCTGGAGCGGAGATATAATACCTGGAGGATAGAGGAGTAAACTTACGCACGAAAAGTATCCACAACACTAAAATGATCCTACCTCTTGGTACATACTATACTTGCAGAAAAGGGTATACAATTTGACATATAAAATATGGCTATCTCTTTTTGAGAAGGCATTTATATGTTTTTGGTGTGCATTTTTCACATTTTGTGAATTTATTTTATGCCATTTTTCAACATGGACTGCAATGTGATCTTATTTAATTATGGAAAACACGGTATTTCATTTTTCTGTATCTTTTGTTTGAAACTTGACCTTACAAGTAAATCCGATAATTTATTATTCATGTAATTATAAATTGAACCATGTTAAAGGGGTTTCATATATACTTTTTTTTTAAAACTACTTGAACATGGTAACATTTATAATTACATGAATTACTGATAGTATTTTGATCAAATAAAAATAACTCACTTTCCTAACAAAAATAAATTCTAAATGAAAAACTGTTACTAGGGTATATGAATTTTTTTATATTAGGATCAAACAAAATCTTCGTAAAAATATAGTAATTTGAAAATCTCTTCGTACCTTCTCAAGAAAAGTAACAAAACTATTTTTGAAGTGAAACTAAGTAAAAAATTGTCTTCAGAAAATTTAAGTGTGTACCGGTGCCCACCTTGATGTATGGAAGTGAAACTTAGACTTGACAGATGAAGAATAATAAGTGTTAGATTAATGCTATGGAGATGCGTGCGCTATGGAAAATTGGTGGAGTGTCAATGTTTGTATGAATGTGATGTATGAATGGGGAGGAGGTGAAAGTTTGAAGATCTGTTCTCTCTACCTACACCACAAGGAACATGGCGTATATACGTACGAGTATGTATGTTTTCTACCTTATTGGTGGATTAACTAGAAACGTTTATTTTTGAAACCACATTCCACATACATTTTCCTGTTCCAAAACAATTATGTGTATCCTGATTCAGTTTATATTAGTATTCTTGATGATGAGAGCAATTCCGAAACTGGCTGGAAAACAAAAACCATTAAGTAGAGTATAACATTGCTCATCAAAAGTTTCAGTTTTAACGTTGTGGAAATCGATATTGTTTAGAGCATAGAAAATTCTTGTTCAGTATATAAAACATTTGATGGTGTATAAAACATTTAACTTAAATAAATCGTCCTTAACTGTCCATGCTGTGAGACTCTGGAATAAGTAACGAACCAATGTTAGACTCGCTCCGCCCTTGACATGCTTTAAGAACCGATTGAAGAAACTCTTCATTAATAGTAATATAACGTGTTTCACTCCTGATTTTTTTTCCTTTCCTCATCACCATCCCTTCATTTTCCTTTGATTGATGATTGATGATATCTCACTTTATATGAAAATGAATGTTCGGGTGAATGTTCGTCTTTGTGGGGTTCGTGGGCATGTGCTCACGTATGATATGCATTCATGGATTTCGTGGGGATGGATAGTCGTTTGAATGTTTTTTTGCGACCATGTAACTTGCTTAATTTACTTTTGTCTGGTTGATTGGAAAAAAATTGCCACCTGCCTATAAACCCGCCAGATTGTATTTGCAGTAAAAATGTAAAAAAAATAACCATTTAAATCTTTATTTATTCTCAATTTGAAAAGAAGAAAAAAATTACATTTAATCATATGTTTTAAAACAAAATGTTGGCCTTAAATATACACAATATTTTAGTCGTTAAGTACTTTTTATCTTCCTTTTTCTTCGTTCATACATTATTTCCATGAATTAGGTTGACATTAAAACTCCATTATGCACTTTAAGTTTCACTTCTCTTGTTCCATTATGCCCACATAGTTAGCACAAAAGTAGGAACAGGAAAGATAAGTTTAACGTACGAGAAATTTGGAAGCATAAATAAAGAGTTGTGCTGAAACCAAGGCAAGGAAGTAATATAAACAGAGGTATTGTAAAAAAAATATTGAAAAAAAAAGTTCAGCAATCAGACATATTTATTTTCAATTTTACAAAAAAATCATTATTCAACTAAAATCTAAAAAATAAAAACTTAAAATTCAAATCAAAACAGAAATTAACGAAGTCCAAAACATGATAGATAAAAAAACGACAATAAAAACTTGAACACAGAATCTAAACATAAAAACATAAACGTACGAAATAAAAAAAAAACAGATGACACAAGTCCATCAAAATAAAAATAACAGTAGTGCTTTTCAATTTTAAATTGCTTTTAATTAATTACATTAAATTAAACTCTCCATAAAATTCAAATACTGTTTTTTTATTATACTCGCATTTTAAAGCTGTCCGACATAAATTCTGAATTGACAAGAAGTTTTATAAATTGTAGTTTTTTAAGCGCTAAAAATCAATTCGGGTAGTGTATTGTATTAGTATAACACTTTTGTTGTATACAATACAACCTGGCGGGCTTATTGTTATGTAGTAGTCTCTTCCAACCAACCAGAAAGCTGTTAAAGAGGCCTTAAGTGTAAATCAGACTGGAATACTTTGTTTTTAAATTAGAGTTCCTGCGGGATTATAACATGTCAGTTCAAAAAAATATTTATAAAAAAAATCTGACCTTCAACCAGTCTAGAAGAAAAGTTCGACGCAGATCAAATATGGAAAACTTTATTTGCAGAGAAATATGCAGGCCACAGTGGCCTAAATTGAGCTCCCAAAAACACTAATGAAAAAAATTGAAAACATCAATCTGAAGGCTTTATATGACACCTGAAAATGTAATAAATTTATCAGTATCAGTAGAAAATAGACAGTTCGAAGATGACTCAGTTTTGAGACCAGGTGTCTTAAGAGGATGATGGTTGTCAGGTGGTACAAACACACGAACGAAACGGTTTGTCTTCGGTCACAGCAGCAGCTTATAATCACCAAAATTAGCGTGAGGCGCTGGAGGTGGTTGGGTCACGTATGGAATATGCCACCGGGTAGCTAGTCAAGAGCTGCGCTGTTTAAACAATTATAATAGACTTAAGGATTTGAACGTATATTGTCACGCCTTTTTCCTATTTAAACAATATTAGGTTGTACACAAAAAAAAATACATATATTAGTTATAAAACATTACCAACATATGAGGTGTGACATATTCCGGGCAGCTCCGCCGGCTTCTTATGAGACAAGAACTCTTTAGATCTCTGGGGTTTGTTGGGTTCCCTTAACTCTGAATAACTCTCTCTCACTTACAGCAGGACAAGGCGACTCAATTTAAACAAGTATAATTTGGAATGAAACAGTTTATTATATTGTAAAAAAAAAGAAAAAAAGAAAAAAAATTAATATATAAAAAAAACTTGACGAAATGTCAAGAAAAAAAGTTTAAAATTGGCAAGAAAGAATGTGTTGTATTTATCAAGGGAGATTTCAATAACAATTTGAAATTACTTTACTCGGTGGGTTTTTAGCGTGGCGATGAAATCCACATTAAAATAGAAGGAATAATATTCACCCGTAATTAAGATGGCGTCCTGGACTTCTGTGATATATGAGGAAGAGCAGCGTCGGACCTACGTCCAAACCTCACCACGTTCCGAACGGAATAGGAGGAGCCTGCGAGCGCCTGCTTCCCCTTGGCAAGGAAATACGAAAAACAGTGGTGCCAACCTCGACCAAAATCGTACGTGACAATGTTGTCATAGAATAAAAATGTACCTGACTGCAAGGGTAGGTACCCTTACTTTATTGTCTTTAGTATTTTAAAATATTCAAGTATTTCATAATATTTTAATCTTCCTGTTTTCAAGGCAAGCACATGGTCTCGACACCACAAGTTTCATAAATTATGATATGTCGCGAATTAACAATTTCGAGGACGTGAAGTATGCAATTTAACAAATATAGTCCTAACAATATCTTATACCATCAAGGGAGATTCAGAGTCTCCAACCAAATACCAGGTTGTTGAAATACCTGAATTGAGGCGTTTACTCCAGTGTTTCAATTAATGATACATACATTCCATCAACCTGTTTTCCTGCTGAGTAGGCAGAGAGGGAAGAGCGCTAGAGTTTACTACCTCAATACATATTTCACTTCCTTCACACTCCCATCCATACCTTCTCGTACAGCTCTTACTTTTAACTTTTATTTCTTTCAAAATAGCATTCACTTGATCTAACCATTCTTTACTTGGTCATCTTCTACCATGGTTTCCACACTGCACTGTATATTTTGTTAATCTTTCTTCATTCATTCGTTACCACAGCATCTCAGAATACTTTCCTTTATCTTACTCAACATACCAGCCTTAAGTTCATAATAGCCTTAAGTTCACGGTATCTCAATATCGCCTAGTATTGACTAGCTGCAGATAAAATTGTTACATTTGTTACTCTTAAATTGTGAAGTGATCTTGTCCTGAAGATGTCCTGTCTTCTTTTTTTTAATAAATTTAAAATATCTATATAAATCTCTAATTGTAGATCCCCCCCAACTCTGGTAATAAATGGTCTTTCAAATTGAGCAGTTTTTTTAATTCTTGGATAAAACACAGATGAATCTTGTTACATTTGAGAAGTATAATGTATGACATTTATTAAAATGGAGTCATGTACAATACAATAATACGTTTAAATTGAGAATCATTTTATGCATTGTGATCTCCGGCAACGGTGATGTTAATTGCCCACCAAGATCATGTGATCTGAAACCGTTGAACTATTTTCTCTGGGGAAGAATTTTATTCGTTCTATCTGTCGAAAAGTTTTCAGATTATGTTAGGTTGTGCCCCTTCTTGCGTGATGGAAGTCTTGTGGTTTTAACTGTGTGCAGTGAAATATTTTTTACAACCACTTATTTAACAGGTAATTTATTTTTAGCTCAATAGAGGTTGTTTACTGGTAAATTGGGTAATTATTTTGATAAAAATATAAGCCTTTTTTGAAAATGGGTGACGATGAACCATAGAATACGTAGTAAAGGGATTAGGGATGAATGTGAACTTAAAGCTGATGTGGAGAATAAGATAAAGAAAAGAACTCTGATATGGTTGTGGGTATGTACAACGAAATAATGAAGATAGATCAACAAAACAAGTATATGAGTGTAGTGCAAACGCGTGAAGAAGATATAGATGAGGAAGGCAAAGAAAAGTATCGTTGGATCATATTTTAAATGATATTTTGAAATAAGGAAATGAAGAAAATCAGAGAAGTCTTAGGAGTTGTATGAAAAGGTGTATGAATATAAAAGACGGGAAAAATGTGTGTTGAGAAAGAAAAGTTTGGCACCCGAAAAGGGAATACCGTGATGTTATAAATGCACATGATTAAAAAATAAAAAAAAACACTTTTTCATAACATTTTAAATTCAAATATCTTAACTAATCTTTTTAAAATGAATATCCGTTATTATGTTTAGTGTACCCCGCAGTAGGGTGTGTATTCTTACAAATTACGTTTTTTCGTGTCAGTTTTCATCTCCGTGATCTGGTCGTTTTGGTGGAATATTTCGAGGTCTATTGTGAGACCGATAGCGTACTTAGAGGGGTTTTAGTTCACAAATCCTTCGTTAATTTTAGTCTTTATGAGGCTCTTCATGAAATATAACAATGCCTTAAAGCGTTCCAATGAATTTACCTTTTCAGGAAACATTTTAAATTTTATTATATGTTGCAATTCTGCATGGTTGATAGCGGTGAAAATCGTTTACAGTATTACAAGGTTGATTACTTTAATTTTTAAAACCTAACATGACGAGTATCTCTTAGTAAATGGGCTACGAATTCAATTTCCAATGGCACCCAAAAAAGATTATTGCATTTCTTTTATTTAAAGAAGTATTTTAAAAAAATCTAGTGAGTTGAATGAAATTGCATTAATGCAAATAAAAATTCAAAATTGTACTATGTGAAACAATATTATAACACTGCACATACATAATTTTTCTGGTGTTATTTTTCTATTCTATGCTACCCAAAATTCTTAAGAGTTGAGGGTCGAAGACTATTTTAAAATTAAATAAATACACTGGACTTAAAAACATATTTTGTAAACCTGACACACGCTCCGTTTAGCCATCTATAATATAAAGTAAAATCATAATTTATAGCCTAGGAAAGTTTGGAGATTTGAAAAAGAGCTTTTTTTATTAAACTGGTGCTTACCAATGCATAACACCATTAAAATTATGTATTTAAATTTTTAATAAGAGCTTATTCGTATAAATTAAAATATTATACAAAGCTTTCAGTGCTTTTAAAGCTTTCAGGGACCTTTAAATATCACCAGTGTTGCTTCAAAATCATAAGAAATTATTTTCATACCAATATTGTTATCAAACTGGGTAAACAATGTCAAAAAAATATTGAGAATACCTTGATAGTTGAGTGAATTTGGAAGTGATTTATTTAACACTTTTATTGCAAAGGGTATGATTTTTACCGATAGCTTTACACCCCATATTTTAATGAATTTTCTTGGATATCACCCCTTTAGAGTATGAAGAGATTTTCGCACCTGTTTATATAATAGATAAATAAATTGCCATCATGAAAAATCAACTTGTGTTTAATATACCGGATAACTATTATATTTACACCTCCGGATTCAGACTGTTTTCGGTGCCGTATACCTGAGTTGTTAAAAGCATCATAACTCGCACACGAAATTAGCTGGTTGAGTGAATTTTACAATATCGGCATCTTCTATATCTCGGTGGATAAATTGAGGATTGAACTCCTTTATAAACTATGTAAGTTGAACTGTGTCATTTAACAGGCAAGCAAAAGAAACCTAGTTGATGTTGTCATTATGATTTAGACTATAAACCTTTTTTTTCATGTTATTTCAAGTGATTGGGTTAAACCTGTATGAAATGTAAAATAAATTAATTATTAAGTCGAATTTTCGACATCGCTTCATTAAACTTGTTCGATTGAATATCTTGCCAATAAAACTGCTTTTGGAGGGGAATCTGGAGCTTTAAGGAGGAAATGTAATATGGTTTTTTTTTGAGAAGGCATCTTTAGAACATATGGTATATCTTTCAAATTATTTATTTAAATTTTATTATTTAAAAAAAAAAACGAGGATAAAAAAGCTTCAGTTAACTTCAGGTTTCAACTTAGACTAATCTCCATGGCCTAGTTGATAAGACGCTCGACATCCATTTGGGTTATTCGGATTCCATTCCCGATGGTACCTGATTTTTTTCAAAACTTACAACCTGGTTAAAAAATCGTCTAGTAGTAATACTTGCGGGTGCTAGACGTGTGCGAGTATTATTGCATCATCTCGTGCGGCAATATTGCAAACAACGGGTTATGGGCCTACTCCAGTCGTTTTGAACCTAAATACTTGATTAATGGGTCCGAAAACAATGTTGTCTTCCAGTCACGCTCTTTATTATGTGTTAATCAACAATTTGAAAACTGTGGATGGTGCCATAATAATGAATGATCAGTGAAAAATATATGAAATTGAATAACATTATTATAATGGAATACTGAAATTACAAAGATACTCGTATTTATATTTCAATTCAATCCGACATTGACCAAATTCTATGAAAAACAGACTAGTAAGAATCAAACTTAATTTTTTTGCAAAAGAAAGACAATAGCGTTCATTTTATGAACGATCAAAAACACCTCTCAAAGAACAATGCTTATTTATTTTCTCATTTAAAATTTGTAAAGGCAAAAATGATTTATTCCAGAAATTCGGGATGCCATAAGCCTTGTGTAATTGAGAAAATTAAGTAATAAAATACCACAAGCCATGTTGTTTTCTCGCTGAAAAATATACAGAAATTTTAATAAATAACAACGTTATTACGTTTATTTTGAATATTTTGCCGCTTGGTTGATTCCTGTGAAATTTGTCCACCATTCTTGCGTCGGAGACAAAAACCTTTGATACCAAAGACAACAGACAATCAAAAGCAAAACAGGGTTCAAAATGTGACAAAACGCAACACTCGAAATTGTAAGATTTCCCTTTGCCTTTGTGTCGTCGTTGTTATGATAAATAGGAAAGCAAATAATATTTCTCCGGTCCCGCAAAATTTATACCGCTATTTAATAACACAATGTCTTTTTTCAGGCGGTGACTTTCGGTGACACATTTTTTGGAAAATTTATGGGCTCGCGTTATTAAAGTAACCCAGTGTATGGGCCAAACTCATAACGGCACATTGTAATATCAACAAGTCTGATATTGTGTGGAGCCTTTCAAAGGAAATGTAAACATGAAAAATATTTAGCAAAAGCTGAGTAATGAGGTTTTACCAACGAGCCAAAACCTTGGGATAATGAAGGCTTTCAGATAAATTTGAACACTTTTGATTAATAATAATACTAATTTTATGTAATGCAGTGTTTCCAAATAAATCATAACTATGAGCAAACTTCGTTTTGAAATACATAAATCGGAAATCTAAGCATCATTCAATGTCAAACGTTAGAGACGTTATTTTATGAAAAGTGAAATATGTTAAAAAAATCGATGTACAATAAATGGGGTGAGAATAATTTTAACTCTGAAATATGAATGCAATAATGGATAAAAAATTACTTAAGTGTTGTTTCATCAATCATGCTCAACAATTAATCAAATACAAAAACATTTCGGGGGGATAAATTCGAAAATCATATTAATTTTTTTTCAATGACTCGTATTTTCATACTATATGATATAAGGAAACATACCTGAAACTATCCGCAAACGTTATATCGTATGTCTTGTGTAATTTTAAATGGACTGGAAAATGGTTTGCCTATTATAAATATATAAATGTTTTCTAAAAGAGAAATATGAACGGATGATTTGTTGTGGTTTAAAAGTTATCGTGATACTAGTTGGTCAGCAAGATTGATAAACCAAATAGTTTTGCTTTATACTACAATAGTATAAGTGGAACAGCCATACTAGGAGTGTTCACTATAAGCAAATTAAATTGCACTTCTTGTACCTGACACAAAAAGTGCAATCAACCGCTTGTGAATTTTCACACAAAAAGTGCAATCAACCGCTTGTAAAGAAATCAACCGCTTGTGAATTTTCGTCAAGTTTCACTGCCACCTTTACATTGAGATTCCTCTTATGGCAGGTTGTAGTGGGTCTCAAGTAAAACACAGTGTACTGAGAATAGGAAGTGAATTTATTTTGAAAGGGACCCTTCTTATGAACGGTCAATCGGTCATCGCAAGCGCCATTTTCCGCCACTGCCTGCGCGCTCACACCTCGCGAAATACCATCATTTTCGGGAGTTTGCGCAAATGCAGAGGCCGGCCAGCCAGCGATATAGTCTCGACGACCGTCCATAAGTCTAAATTTCCATTGCGGTCGCGATGCAGCGCGGACCTAAACAAACATAAATATTTACAAAACCCAAGAATTTCAAATATCAAGAATTTACATCAAATTATAACCAAATCAATATCTACACATATTAAACAATTAAGAAACTAATCCTAATATGTTTTATGATTACGCATACGTCCGATACATATGGTATATTAAGATAAAATTAAAAAAAAAAAAAAAGCAGAATGGCTCAGGCCTTTTTCACTATCAAAATTTTCTCTGAAACGTTGGTTTACCTGAAAAAATTATCAGTTTAAAATATTTGTGAATACAAATGGTGGAACTGTTCAAAATCGAAATATTTGATTCATCAAACTCTTTTGTTATGTAAACAAAAAAGTCATATGAAAATAATGAACAAGGCTAATTCTGCATTTCAATACAGAAATGTCCAATTTATCTTGTAAATCAAAGCCTTTCCAGAATTTGTACTGTCATTGTCGTGTTTGTTCTAAATTGATAAAGTAAATATATGTTATTTAAAGTTAAGGTATTAACATTGTGGAGGTGTAAAGACATTGTAATTTGTTTTTCCACTTTTTATACCGGTATAACCCTACCGGTTTCAAGATTTTCCCCACATCATAAGGGGAAAGTTATAAAAAGTGGAATAAACAGTGTTTGATAAAAACAAATTACAAAAGTAAATATACTTTTACTTTGTTTAAACAACAGAAAGCTAAAATGAGTAGAGCAGTGCAATCTATCATTTGATATTCAGGCATTTTATAAATGAATGGTAGCTATATAGTTTAATGCACGCAGTATTCGCATTTCATTTCTGATACTTTACCTTTTTTTATTTTTGTATTAATTTTTGTAATCTTTCAATGAATGTGTTCGATTCCCGGGTTACAGCGCACTTTGAGAAGAGTCTGCTTTCTAAACTGCGCTATTTGAATTATAATTTTTATTACTAAATGCCATTTAATATGGAACACAATTCTTGTAAAATCATTCTCTCTAGTATTGCGAATTTCTACACATAAGTGGGGGTGGAATCGAACCAAAGTTACTCACAAAACCACCCGGCATTTTAAATAGCCTTTCCCTTCATTCAGCTACCAGAATTTTATAGTTTTTTTTACTGAAACATATTACAATTTCATCGTAAACAGTGCAGCCTTGGTAATTTATTGCCAAGTAGTAATTTCTTAAATAAGTAAAAACCACACTTGAACCTTTTTAAAAATATAACATGGTACTACGGGATTTCAACTCGAAACCTCAGAGTTGAAAGACGTTTATCTTACCAACTATATCACAACGTTTATCCTGGTATAATAAAGTCTCTTAAATAAACATGAATGTACGATTTTTCAATTTTAAGCGAAAAATATATACCCATAAAGTTTATAGATTTTTTTTATTTTGCGACTTCCTGATTGTATCAAACATCTTCTTTAGTTTGTTGTACAAAAAATACAGTAACACTCAAAATTCAGTATTTATTTAAAACAAATATATAACATCCACTCCTGAATATAATATCTCCATGTTTTGTTATAATTTAACAATTTTGAGATTACATTTTCATCTCTAGTTTACCTAAGAAAATATTGGTCTTTAATTGGTGTACAAGTATGTAAATATTAATAATTGTGGTGATGTAACACAATTATAAATTAACATACAAAACACGAATAACATCTCCATGAATAACATTTACTTTAAAAAATACATATAACTTATAAGCGTAAGATTTGGAAAAAGTGATAATAAATACTACTATTTTGTCATTTAACAGATTTGATTATTCTCCTCACCATACACGCCCGCACGCGAGATGATTCGGGAATCGATATTTTCCACGGCTAGACCAGAGGTCGGCAGTTTGTCAAGTGAGAAGAGCCAAATTGTCATGGAAACAGGATAACAAAGATACCAGGGAGCCGCATATACCGGTCTGTAAATATGAAACCGGAATTTGCTCACAGATCGCTCTAGTTGTCAATGTAGTGACTGTCAAACCGCGTACTCATGCATATGACGTGAACTGCCTGTATATGAAGATGGCCAAATCGTTAGTCTTCCAACGTTAGTTGAATTACCGTCATTTACAATTACATCTCGCAAATTAACTTATCGTTCAGAGCGAAGCTTGGTCTGATTCAAACGGATTAATATCAAACAAATTTTTAAAAATCTCCATTTCTACATACGATTTGATAGATTTTGAAACATAAACATAGAGATAAAATTAAATTATATATAAAAAAGATACTTTTGATATTCCTACTGACTTTTTTCAGCCACTGTCAGCCTTTCGCGTACATTCTATTGAGAACGAAGCAGTTATGAAGCTGCAGGACGCGATCGCCGTGATCGCAACCGTGCATCCTCAAGTCTGGCTACACGTCGTTCTGCTGCTTCCTCGACATTTCGATGAACTAAAGCAGATCGATTGCACTGAAAAAGAAGAAAGAAAGTTATAGCAAAAACATATAAAATGGTGAAACTTAAAAAATGAGTGAAATTGTGAAACATTAAGTTATGAGACAATAAAATTCGTCCTGAGATCATATCAACCTGCACCTTTCCATTCCCAATTTCCAGCAATTGATGTGAGAATATCTCAGCTGATCGATCGTTTTGCAGCTGGACACGCATTTGTCAAATATTTGTGCAATAAGAATATTGTTAAGGAAATACAGAGATAATTGGAACTAATTAAATGTTAAGCAAAGAGAGAGATTATTGGAATTAATTAAATGTTAAGGAAAGACATTGCAAACATTGGAAACTACGCACGAATTTAATTTGGATGTGACATGCTTGGACGCGTCATTAATGAACAATAAATATCGATTCTAATAAATAGCAAGTTATTTAGGTAAATACATTACTAAAAACTAACAATAATGACAAATTAATACATCTTGTTACAAACTAGCAAAAATTTGGCAGTTCGTTTAAAATAAATATGACGTTTGTCAAAAATGTACGTACCAACATCACGTTGTCTCTGAAGCAAATGATTGCGTCACTCCAAGAGTCACATCAATTCACGATATGATTTGAATTCAAACGAAAATCAATCAACACAATTAAATTTTACCGCTAATTGAACAGAAAAATTAAAAAAATAAGTTAAAAAAACTAAGTGAAAAAGATATTCTTAGAGGTAGATGTCAACAACGTACATTACGAAATGAAAATGGTGGATAAATTAGCGCAGTAAGCGCTATACAAAAAAAAATTATGTCACGACTTTTCAATAAACGTATTTGAAAATTTAAAATTTATTATTTATTATTAAACATTAAATTATTTAATATTTTATTTGTATAGATTTAATTATTTAATATTAATTCCGAAACGTCGAAAATGCAATGTGACATAACTGTCAAGTTTAGTTTGAGTTTGTCGCTGCAGGAGGCGCAAACGTTATTTTTTCTGATTTATAAACTTTTTTTATAAACACTGGTATATAAATAAAAATATATAAACATTTCTGTATACGAATGCCAACTTTTGTCAAAATTTCAAAGCGATCGGTAGAGAACTTTCGGAGATAAGAGATTTGTAATTTACGAACATTTACATTTTTATTTATATAGATAGATAGAGCAAAACATGCTACCTGTCCTGTCAAGAGTATCGTAGGAAAAGAATGTAGAAAATGTTCAGTTTGCAGCTGAAAATGATAAATTCCATACTTTTTTTCAAACTAACTCGTTTTTTTTCTGTTTCGGAAGTTTATTTTTATTTATTAAAAGCTTGAAATTTCTAAGCTAAAATAATTAAATACTTTATTAAAAGCATGACATTTCTGAGCTAATATAATTAAATACTTTATTTTAAAATGGTATTTACTTTAAATATTTTTTTATAAATGGCTTATTTTAATAAGGTTAACGGATACTCTCCTTGGCTTAGTTTAGTCCTTGCATGATGCTTGATGTTCACTCCGAGGTATCGGGTTCGAGTCCCGATGGTATCACAAAAAAATTCTAATGTTGTAATTTTCCTCTGGTAACAATACTTACGTGCGCTAAACGTTTCTGAGTGTTGTTGTTTCTTCACGTGCGGTAACATTATCAACATGTACATATGACGTACGTACAGCGTGCTTCCGTAATTCCATGAAGTCGCTATTAATGGGGCACAGATAATCTTGTCTCCCGTCCATGCTCTTTAATACGTCCGCCTCAGAAATTCAAGTATGTTAAATGATACTTATGAATTAATCAATGATTTTTGAAGATCATCCGAATTTCCTAATTTATGTTATATGATATGAGCTTTAAGATTATTAGTTAACCACAAGATTATTATTGAGGATAGTCAATTAAAAATATATTATTATGTTTGGTAATATTTTTGTAGGCGTCGACTGTGGACCACTAAAATTCTTCCATCGCTTCGGAAATTTGGAACCAGTTTCCCACCACCCTGAATAAATCATCCACTTTTAACCCTATTCCCTTCTTGATGATCCGAAACCAAAACAATTTCTTCGTCGCTTGCTTTCTACTCTGTTCTTCATAATTACGTGTAATGGGCGACATTTTGAGCCATATATAAAGTGGCCAAGATATTTTATTTTGCAACGGTTCATGGTGTTGAGAAGTTCTCTTTTGCGCAATAATTAAAATAAAAGGATAATTTATATTTTAAAAGGATTCCAGCCTAGTTTTCACTCAAGGCTTTTTTCCGTATATCTGGTTCGTAAGAAGAATAAGAAATAAGCCCGGTAGGTGTTACCGAATTAAACGAGTGTTTTAAATTAAGATATTTGCTAGAAAATTGTTTGCAGTGATCCAAATCGTTAGTACAGCTTTCTTATTCAGAAGGAAGTTAGAAAGTAGAGCCCTTTTAGTCCGAAGAAAGTTATCGGATCCTATGCCACGTGTAGTAATTTTAGTTAGAAGAAAGTTATCGGATCCTATACCACGTGCAGTAATTTTAGTCAGAATAATGTTAACGGATCCTATGTCACGTGTAGCACTTTGATTCAAAAGAAAGTTATCGGATGCTGTGCCACGTACATCGCTTGTAGTCAGAAAAAAGTTAGCGGATCCTATGCCACGTATAACATTTTTGAAAATACCGCATTAGGCACAAAGACATGATAACCTTTGTGACCTATCTGGTTGATTGAAAAATAATGCTATATGACAGTAATCTCATCAGTTTCTAGTGTATACAACGAAAGTGTATTATTATTGTAAAACACCGATGCTTATGTCAATACTGATACTTCTATTGACAATATATTACTAGAATTCCTGTTGATATTTGTAATTTTATCTTGGCTTGATATTCTAACACATGACGTTCCACAGTAAATTCTACGAATCAAGATTATTTAAATGATGTATGCTAGTTTATCTCGGTGTAACAAGCATTGCAGCGGGTGTATCCCTATACACCTAATATAATACAATACAGTTTATCTCGGTGTAACAAGCATTGCAGCGGGTGTATCCCTATACACCTAATATAATACAATACAATTTAGTTTATCTCGGTGTAACAAGCATTGCAGCGGGTGTATCCCTATACACCTAATATAATACAATACAATTTAGTTTATCTCGGTGTAACAAGCATTGCAGCGGGTGTATCCCTATACACCTAATATAATACAATACAATTTAAAACCTTAAGATCTTAAACAACGGCAAACATTTGAAATTTTAAGATACCCTCAACCAATATTCAATCTAGTCAAACTATGCTCTTGGAATCCCATTTTTATTTT
>OX463855.1:26335650-26530242 GCA_949825065.1 Odontocerum albicorne
TAATATATATATATATATATATATATATATATATATATATATATATATATATATATATATATAATATATATATATATATATATATATATATATTTTTTTTTTTTTTATTTTTTTTTATTTGGGGGTGTTTCATATTTGCGATATTTTAAAATATTTCTTGAAAAATAATTTTAAGGAATAAAAATAAATTCCAATAAGGTTTCCGGTAAAATTAGATAAACGACAAACCCAGATATTCTACATATGATATATAGTTGAAATAAAAACAAAAAAAGTGAGTCGTGCTGGTGGTGTGATATATTTGAAAACTTGATTTTTTTTAATAACTCTGATATTATTTAAACCATACCCTTTTTCTTGCCTACCTTAAATGGTTATACAACTCCTTTTCCTTCTGTTCGATAATTTTTCTGAATATCGGACCAGCTATTATATTTCGTCTGCGTGTCTAGTGACGTTGGTTTTTTTTAAAGGATCGAGATTCAGGCCTCATTTGTAAACCCCAATACGATTGTGTGTTGATATCTACACATGTTGAAACCCCAATATGATATATATATGTTGAGTAAGATGATAAAGAACATTTTGAAATGCTGTAAGCATGTGCACGTATAACTAATGAATGAAAAAATACTAAAAAACCAAACATATAGTGCAAATGTGAAAGGAAAGTGTGGTAGAAAAAGACTGAGTAAAGTATGGACGGATTAAGTTAATGATTTTTGAAGAAGGGTTTGTAAAGTCAGAGTAATTGTTGGAGTTGTATGGGAAGGTAGATGAATGTAGAAGAGGCGAAGGATATGTGTCAATATAGGAAAGTCTGGCGTTTTATCCTCTCCGCCTACCCTTGTCATGAATATGTATGTAAGAGTATATGTAATATAGATTTGGAATCTAAACGTCAGTTTCAGGTTCGGTTTTTTAGTGACTGAACCTGTTCTTTAAGATAAACTTCAACTATAATATTAAATATACAAATATTTTTTAATTGTTTTTGAGTGGATGCATAAATATTTCTGTCACTTTAAAGCGAGAAAGAGAATATTAAAAAATAAATTTTTTTTTGGAATCCGAATTCGCAAATCTCCTATTTGGATAAATAACAAGTACTCGTATTTTATTTTATACAGATATCGAACTATTTCTAGTAAATAATCGTTACCAGGATTTGAGAAAACTATAAAATATCATTCAAAGAATATTTTTTTTATTAAAAACAAATATAAAATGTAATTAAATACCAACGTAAAAAACACAAAAAAGTTAAAATGATAAGACAAAAAAAAATATATTAAATCTTATCCGAGTCTAAAACTCGTAAGACAATCGGTATCAGAAGTGCGAGATTTTGCGAAATACAGGACTAATGAACCTTTCGCCAGTGAAGAAGATATGCATATGAAATGAAAATTAAATTGATAAGTACCTATACGTAAGAATTATTTTCGTTTTGAAATTTAACTAACAACCAGTCACACAAGAAGTTATTAACATGAAATTTAATACATGACAAAGGAAAAGATCTTATAAATTGGCAAAGTTGGCACAGAGAAATTGAGATTGTTAAAAATTTCTTGAAATAAATATTTCATGGTAAAAAAATTCATATATTAGTTAAAATTAGAATAAAGAGATTAACATTTAAATGTCTTACTTTTTGTAAAAACTTTTTTTACAATAAAATTGACAAAATAAAAAATTTCAAGTACGAGTATTTTGAAAAATACCTAGGAGAGGGAGATTAGATCAAGTGTGTGAAATTTTTAAAATAGGAAATGTAAAATAGGAAATATTCCTAGAGCTCAGTTTTCACGTCATCAATATTTGGGAAAGTTTTCTCGCAGAGAAAGTGCTGCAAATATCTGAAATAGTAATCAGATAGCGCAATGTCAGGTGTTGACCAGCGCTGGATGTTTAGTTGTAAGTGCTGACCATCCCTATATATTAAAGGTGCTCCTGAATAGTAGACTATTATTGATTAAGTTGTTCTGATGATTCGTCGTTGGTCTGACTAGAATCTGTCTCAGTAGACTATTATTGATTACGTTGTTCTGATGATTCGTCGTTGGCCTGACTAGAATCTGTCTCAGTAGACTATTATTGATTAAGTTGTTCTGATGATTCGTCGTTGGTCTGACTAGAATCTGTCTCAATAGCTGAGCGCAACGGATGTTTTTCCAGCTCCACTGGCCTTCCCGAACGATGGGCGTCGTCACTTCCAGCCATCTAAGGCATTAGGATAAACACTATAAATGTTTTAGGTGGCCATTGTTTCATTGTTCATTTTGCGAAATTCATAGAGCACACAATGACGAATATGACTCTCTTTGGGTCCAATACCACAATTTTGTTTAGCGTAATCTGATTTTTTAACCAAAATTTAAACAATAGCTAAATTATTTTACATTATTTATAGTTAAGGCATTAACATTGTGGAGATTTAAAGACATTGCAATTTGTTTTTATTAAACACTGTTTATTCCACTTTTTGTGACGGTATAATCCTACCGGTTTCAAGGCTTTCCTCTCATCATCAGGGGAACATAAACAAGATTCTTGTTTGTGCTCCCCTGATGACGAGGCGAAAGGCCGAAAATAAAATAGTGTTGGATAAAAACAAATCACAATATTCTATTTAGCTTCTAACATGAGCTTTACGTGAAATATACTACACCACTAAAGTTTCTGAAACGCCATCTCCTCTTAATCCCCCCCTTCTAAATTATTTACGATTTCTCATGCTGGACACTGATTAAAATAATTAATTAACGTTTTGTTTATATTTCCTCTTAAAAAATATGATTTGGACATTGTAATTAAAATGTCAATGATATTATAAAATTCCATTGTATTTTTTTTTCTTTTTAAAAAATATTGTATTTTTTTTTCTTTTTAACAAATTCATACACTCGCTATTTGTGTAGCTATTATTTATCTAATGTTTATTTTCAGTACACAATTTCATATACTACCTTGATCAAAAAGTTTTAGGACTTGATTCATAAAATCGAAAATACAAGTTTATTCATCAAAATCGATATAATCCCCTTCAAAATACTGCCCATCGACTGCAACGCACTTACGCCAGCGCTTGATCCAATCCTCGAAACACCGCTGGTACTCAATTTTTGGTATGTCCATCAGAGCCGTCTTCGACTTTTTCATGACATCCTCTCGGTTGGTGTAACGCGTTTTCGAAGCGGTTTTTTAAGTCGGTTGAACAGGAAAAAAGTCGCAGGGATCCAGATCAGGTGAATTCAAAGGCTGCTGGATAGTAGTCGTGTTGTTTTTGGTCAAAAACTCATGGAAAACACGTACAAAGGTAGATGTACTCAATACAGCGTAACTTTTACAAATGTCAAGCTATGACGCTGAAATTTAAAGGGAAGTGTCAATGATAGATGTGATAACCTAACAAAAAAAATTCCTATCGGGTGACCGCCAGTGCCACACGGTGGCCGGTCCTAAAACTTTTTGATCAAGGTAGTATTTCTTTATGCTAATTATTTCTGTATACGAATGTGTAAGTGTATGCGTATATGTTTTGCAGGTTTGCTTGTGTGTGGGTATGTACGCGTGTCTATGTATTGTGTTTTGAAGCGTATTATTCTGACATTTAATTAGTTTACAGTCTCTTGAAATTGTTTTTTGAAAGTATATTTATTTGTTTAAATACAATGCCTTGGGTGTTATTTGAATAAATACTTAATGAATATGTTTTTATCAAGTTTTTTTATGTTATGTGAAGGTGTGGGTAGAATACATATATGATGTCTGGGTTTTGTATGATCGAAAATGTCGTACAAGAAGAATGAAATACCTTTTGATACCATCTGATTTACCTTGTATCGTGTGGAATAAATAGTTATGTTTATTTTAGTATTGGCTTGTTTTTGCTATCAACAAACAAAAAAATATTTTTATTGAGTCAAATATTAAGAAATACGTCAGTTTTGCGAGAAAGGGAGAATTTACATTTATAATATATACTCGTATACACAAAGATCTGATATTAAAAGTCAATGAAAATCCATAAGATGAATAATGCGGGTGGCTTATCGTGGCATGCAAGTGTTCACGTTACTGTCGCAAATGCGAAAGGTTGAATGGCTACTTGCATGCTTAGCATATTTTTTTACTGTGCCCAGAAGATAAAAAAACTGCAACACTTTTGGAAATAATAATAATAAGTAAGCCCAATATAGCGCCGTTTAGAGAGCAGACTCTCCTCATAAGCCCTCATACTCGGTATTTAAAGCCATTATTATTGATGGATTAAAAACGATAATGCGATACAAATATTTATAAGTTTAATGTGAGGATCGGACGGAGGTGGCTGCAGCCATAACGAGTAGATTTGGTTCTCCCTCACAACTGCATACCTTCAGAAAAACATACTTGGTAAGAACACCATAGAAAACTTACAAAGATAAGACGAACTACTGAAAAAAAAACCTTTGTAATTATTTAGATATGTGATAATAACACAATCGGCTTTGGGTGTAGGGTAGCGCATTTCATTTTAACACATTAACAACTCGGAAAAACATTTTTAACCACTGAAAATGAATAATTCCGTGAAATGTGTTAATTAAACTACTAAACATAGCGGACCATTCCAAGTTGATGACACCCATCTGGTATACCCACGGAGACAATAGCTTTCCATACTTCTTCTTTAATTTTATTCCAAGTCCTCCATTTTTAACATGTTACAAGATTTTTGAACGTAAAAACACCATAATTGGCAATTTCAGTGGAAATATCTCAGAGCAATGTGTCACTGCGCCCGCCCGTATTAAAGGGGTGTATATTTCGGGGCGTAAGAAGGCACACTTGAAGTAGTAAAAATTCTCATTAAACTTTCAAACATCTGCTCCGATCATTCCGAGGGGCAATCGTTGTAAAACCATTCAATTTAAACTCTTTTTGATATATTGGCCTCATCCTGGTGCCAGAATCTCAGTTGATATCCTTATTTTAGTACGGATATTCAATGTATTTTTAAAATTTCGATAATTTGTTGGTTTCGGTATTTTATTTTAATGTTTATTTTATTAAAATTTATTCGTATACAGAACAACTAATGTGTCAATCTTTTACAACCAAACAGAACTACCACCATCATTTCATTGTTGATTTGCTTCCGAATGCTAATTATAAACAAACACGGCATCTCCTTTGAGTGACAGCGCGTTTTTTTCTGGTTTTCCAATCTCTCTCTTTCTAATTTTCTGAGCTTTCTGGCCTTTGGTGACCTTGTTTAATTTGTTTAGCCTTTATACCATATATTTATTTCTCGTTTTTTTACCTAACTATTGCATAGTTTTCGTTTTCGATATTAATATTTGAAATACCCCACCCATCATTCAAAGCGTTGTGAAACAATAGTATGGGTGATGCGAACAGATTGCCATTTGTAAATAAATTCGTCGCATTGTATCACCATCTAATGTACAATGAAGTTTTTCTACTGACTTATTTACCCAACTTGAGATGTTCTTAGCCAGTGAACAACGATAAGTTGAATACATTTATTGAGAACACAGAATATGTTCAAAAAGTGTATTAAAATAAGTTCATGGCATCGAAATTTGAAATATTACCCCGTTTACCAAATACGCACATTTAGTTCGAATTAATTCATTAGAAGCGTTAAACTTTTTTTTTTAACGCTGGGAGACAAGTTTGCAATGAAGGTTCTCATATTGGTTGGCATAACGTCATTCAAAAGAAAATCTTAATAAAAGGTTGAAAACGCAATCAATTAATTTCTGTTCTAAGGGAATTGAACCCATACCTCCTGGGTTAAAATACAGGGGTCTTTCTAACTAGGCCAAGGAGTTCGTCGTTAACATATGCAAGGTATTTTTTACATGAAATAATAAAATGTATAAACTTCCACATTACCACAATATTGAATAGATTCTGAAAAATAAATAAAGATATTTCATACTTGTTTATTAACCTAAACTTTTTAACATATTTCTGGTTTAACATATTTCTAGTTTAACGTTTTAACGCGTAGGTTTACGAACATATTTTGTTTCTGTGTATCAATCTCTTATAAGAAATCAGAAAATACAATAGTTAAACATTGTAGAAGGTTGAAATAATAAATTCTTTAAAAACACACAAATATCAACAGAAAAACATATGTATTCCATAATTGGGAAACGAAAATGAAAAGATTGAGAAAAAAATGGGCTGCTGAGAAAAACATGATTTGTCATGAATGTAAAATTTTCAAGTCGTTTAAAACACATCAACGATGTTGGTGTTCTTACTGTCGTTAGCAATGATCTAAGAGCGATTGTGTTTTGTCACATATAACAAAGAAAGGAATGAGGAAATTAGAAAAGAGTAAGGATTGAAAGAAGACGTTGTACTTAAAGTGAAGAAAGAAGCATTAAGACGATTCAGTCACGTAAAAAGAATGGATGGTCAATTACATAACACTGCTTGATGAAACCATCCAATGTCTACTTACAAGCTGGTCATGAAATCTTTTCCGTCCCCATTGGGTGTTAATATAAGCGGTGTCCGTTTTTTTCCAATTTAAAAATGAGCACCAAAAGTAAAACAAAATGGTTAATGTTGTACGTCATTCGAAAGAAAATTTTCTGCTCTACAGGATATTGTATTTTTTTTACGTTACATATATTATTTTATTTGATTAAAAACCTTCAAAATGGAATGTCAAGTAGACGAAAGTGAACATTTTCGACACCTCCTTCTGTTCGCGTTCAATCGAGGAAATAAAGCTGCTCGCGATATTTGCGAATGTACGGTGAAGATGCTATGAATGAAAGGACAGCTCGTCGATGGTTTTTGCGTTTCAAAGACATGGAGCGTTCCAGACGACCAGTGGACTTCGATGAAGACCGCTTAAACCATATTATTCATGAAGATCCCCTTTCGTCTACTTGACATTCCATTTCGAAGGTTTGTAATCAAATAAAATAATATATGTAACGTAAAAGCAAACACAATATCTTGTAGAGCAGAAAATTTTCTTTTGGTGCTCATTTTTAAATTGGAAAAAAACGGACACAACTTATGTTAATTGATAGCAATTAACATAAACGGACACAACCCAATATATATATATATGAATAAATATAAAGATAAGTTAATTGATAGCAACATAGTATGTACATATACATATGTGTATATAAAAACATTCCGAAATCGCACATTTTTATTTGTGAATATTTACCAACATAAGTACATTCTTTATAATTAGTAAAGAAAGTACAAAAAGTTTGGGAAGACCTAGAAAAACAAATGACGACACAATCAATCAATCAATCGAATTTCGTCACCATCACAATATCCTGATCCTGACATACATATTTCGCTTTTGCTAGGTCCATACGAGTCGTCATTCATACAATCCTATCATTAAGACTTTTTCCTCTTTCAGATTTTAATTATTTCAATAATACCATATTTTGTTAAATCTTTCCTACTTTGTCATATATTTTCTACCATGGCTATATATATTTCTTGTAAATCTGTTATCATTCATTCTTTGTATTATATTTGGGCAAACAGCCTCAACATTTTTTCTTTCATCTTAAGCACTGCAACTTCTTTCAATGCACACTATTGTCTTATTACTCACTCATACATTGCTTGTTTACACATTTTATTCATTGCTCTATTTCATCTTACTTTTATCACTTTTTTGCTTGAAAATATGATAGTACTTACGACAAAATGTATGGGTCTAACAGAAGCGACACAATGTGCCTGGATAAAATGAAGTGTAGATCCTCTTTGCCTACTCCAATAGAGACATGACGTGATATTAATGATATTGTTGTTACTGCATTTAAAAATGTTTATTGTTATCACAAAGGATAGTTGTTGATTTAATGAGCTAAATTTAGGTTGTTTTTTCGTCTCAACACGCTGCATTTCTAATAATTTTGAAGGTAAAATAGCATTTACAGATATTAGCCAATCCGTCTGAGTCAGTGATTTAACTCGTGTTTCAGTGCCATTTATCTTCCACTTATCACTAAATAAATAAAATTAAGCTTAATAAACGTTCCTCTTTAATGGATACCATCTCAACTCGAGCCAAGTAAGTACTCCTCTGTTAGACACGCAACTAAATAACACAGAAACTAATTTATATATTTTCCACATTCATTTATGTTTTCAGTTGTCATTTTCTTTTTGAAATGCTTGTATTTATGAATAAATTTTGTATATGAATAAATTTCTTTTAATAATGTGATGATTACACATCACCCCTTTTCTCTGGAGAAGTAAATAGGGAGGGTGGTGGCAGATCTTGGTACATTAATCTTTCACCTCCTCTATATTTACTACTTTTACAATCTCGAGTTTTTCTTATTTTTATTTTCCAAATAATATTTTTTAGGTCTCCCGCTTCCTCTTTGTGCCCCTCTTCATTTTCAACGTACTATGCCTCTCCCACAACCTCTCGGTCTACTTCTACCACCACCGCTTCATTTACCTTGTCTACAATATCTTTCTCTTCCACAACCTCTCTTTCTCCCACCACCTCTCCCTAATCCCCCAATTGTACTTCATTCACCATCACTCCCTCTCCCATAACCTCTCCCTACGTCTCTTTTTCTCGTTTTCTTCCATGACCCCTCCTACATCCTCTGTCTTTCCCACAACCTTGCTCACAACCTCGATCTTTCCCTTTTCCACAACCACTCCTCCAGCATCTCCTTCTCCCATAACCTCTACCTCTCTCCCCGCTTTTCCTCTCTACTCTTGTCAGTTTTTTGAAGACAAAAATGTTTAATATTTTTTGCTACAAAATAATGAAAATAAATAGTCTTATTTATATATTATATTAAGGAAAGTTCGTTAATTTCAAAACAAATTCAAGTTATTCACAAAAATTAAACACACAGTTACTTTTTTACTGGCCTACTTGGTCTTTGTATTAAAAGCTAAAAGGTCAAATTTAGTACAAGAATATTTAATAATTATCATGAATACGTATATTATGAACAAATCATCATCATTGATTTATTGGTTCCATAAAAAAACGTTTCCATCTAGATCAGTTCACAGTTTGGCACTTAATGTCCTATTTTCTCTCTAGTAAAATGAAGTTAATTAACGATCCAACTGAAATGGACAACTAAACATATTTATCACGTTTAACCTAAAAACAATTACTCGTAAAACATGTCACGTGATTTTTCAATAATTAAGTATTTGTCTAGGAAAACAACATAGAAAAACCGCATTAAAAAGCCGTGTGGCAGATTACTTCAAAACGACTTTTCCCTCTCAGAGAGAAAAGTTTTGTGTGTTGGTACTAGCGAAACCACTGGCAGTGCCAAAATTTACTTCTCGGGCATTAAACGAAAAGTCACCGCCGCTCGCAGAAATATGGCCGAGAGAAAGTTTTGACAGAGCGAATGAAAATTAAGATAATTTCAAATTGGATACGGTAGACCTTCTCTGGAAACATAAAATCATTTTAAATTGATTCATACCTCCTTTCTGCTTACTTTGACTGCTTCTATGAAATTGTAATTTAAATGAAGGCTTTATTTTCATTAAGAGTTTATCAAATGTTTTGCATCAAATTTAGCAGTCTCCAAAGGTATAATCGCTGTTAATAATACCGCTAAATTAATATAACATCCGGAAAGTAATTTCGTATTTCTAGATCAAATACAAATGCATTTTTTAAATTTAGATATAACATTATTTTATAAATGTGTTATCAATATTTTCAGCAATTTTTCGTATTTCAGGACGCTGATTTTTCTCGATCAAAGCCTTAATTGATCATCATCAGCAGTAATAAGCCTTACAGAGAGAATATTATATTTGATTATTTATTTACCATTACGATTTTATTTGACACTCACGTTCGCTGACTACTGTTACAGTTTGCAAATCTTTTATTTTATTTCTGTCGTATTTTTCTCTTCGCAACGGTAAAAGAACACCAAGCAACAAAATAATTTATTTTGTTCCATCTTCAAAATGACGCTTAAAAAATGCTAAAATAATTTATTTAAACAATTGCCGAAAATGTGTTTTTCATAATAATTTCATAATAAACATTCAGCACGTTTGGAATGATGTAAACAACGAAAACGCCTTAACGACATCTATACGAAATAATCGAAATGGTTTTCCAAACAACATATTATGAAATTTGTATTCATAATAAATATTTAATGAAGCTCTACAAGCAATTGAACAACCTGCATTACGCTAATGACACCGTTGCTCTTGAAACCTCTATTGTGAATAAACGATTTATGTTGAATAAACTAGGGAATATTTTTGATACGTTTGATTTTAACCTCAAAAACTTTATACTTTAAGAGTTGGTGACAAAAGTATTGATGTTTGGGGAACTAAGCACGAAAGAACATTAAGATTTTCAGAATGTACAGTAAATACAATCATGATAGTCTAATAGATTATTTAATTTAATTCCACTCGGATTTTGATCACTAATCGGCATTACTTTACTTCCAATTTAGTTCTGAAGCTTAAACTGTAACACTTTTCTGAAAATTAACGCTCCATCAGTTGAATTCTGATAATAAACTTAAAGCATATATTTCATTAATTTTTGAGCTATACGTTTCTATATCAAATAAATTTAGTTGTGAGGAACATTCTTAGTTTATTATTATTTTCAAGCTTAACAAAATATGCCTAAGATTCTTATGAGGGTGACGAAGTTATAAAAATAATCGCTGTTAATGATATCGTAATTGGAAAAAAATACTTTTTTCCTTTGGGTTAATATACTCGTACATACCACATTCCTATGAAACACGACGCTAGTCTGACCTAAACATTGCTCTTCTATCAAACTAGGATTAATCCGCTTAAAGAGAATCTCGAGGTATGGCGTAGAAACACACGTCGCGGGAAATAATGCAATTAATTTGTGGAGTAACAAAGAAATTTATTGTTCAACGTTAAAATGTAGGAAAAAAAAAATGAATAATTTCATATTTTTTTTAAATTTAGAAGATATATGAAAAATATTTATATATTTAACACTTGATTGTAAATTTATCTGGTGAGATTATTGCCAGATGGCAATTTCTTCCATCCAACCAGAAAATAGTCAATAAAGGAAGTTAAATGGTGGCAAAAAATATACAAATTATATTCACCTTTACAAAATTTATGAACAATAAACGTAGTAAAAGTAAAAGTGAGATATCATTAATCAAAGGAAATAGAAGGGACAGTGGAGTGGAAAAAAAATCAGTAATGAAACACCTTATATAATATTACTGACTTGAAATTAACAGTTTTTAGTGGCTTCTTAACGTGTGCCAAAGACGGAGTGAGCCTTACATTGGTTTATAACTGGTTCCAGAGTCATACTACATGGACAGTAAAAGACGACGCAAAAAAGATGAGCGGTGAACTGGGGAGGCCAATAAAAATCTCTATTTGAGCGTAACGCTATTCCATGACATGATCAGAAAGACGCTGAATATTTTCGGTGAGATAAGAGGAGGTGGCGGGAAAGTTAAAGATAATAGACAATAGATACAGTATGTGTATTTTCCGTCTATTTCTCACATTCAAACAGTTCACCTCCTTTTGGTATGAAGTTATATAAACGTATTTTATTATGTTAAAAATAAATGCTTTACAAACATTTTGAACACGCTGTAATTTGTACAGCTGTTTCTCCGTAATATGCAAATAACGTACGTCCGCATAGTTCAAAATCGGAAAGAGCAGTAATTGTACTAGTTAAAATATCATTTATGGTAGAAAATAAAATAAAAACGCTTATATATTACGTACTATATAAATTTTACATATTATATGATATAGCTGTTAGATTTCAATGGTGTTTATTAAAACGTATACAGAATTAAATGATCAAAATTATAAACATAATTGATATGTATTTATTTTTTGAAAATTATTCTTCTATCATATTTATTATAAATCTTGACCTGTTTAAAGTTATAATTGAAAACAACTTAGTAAACGCTGTAAATTCATGCATTTTTGAAATTACGCTATTTCTTTGTCGAGGTTGAAAGAGTTGACAGGTTGCCAGAAAATTCTCTCGGTGTAATTTTTTTGTCTTTCATCTTCTCAACATTTATTTTTTATAAAAAAAAGGAGTTTGTGGTGAATCTGACTCCTCATATTTCCTTCTTTTAGAATTTCATTCTCTTGATCAATCATACTTTTCTCGGTCGTCCTCTCCCCATTTACGATCGCGCTAAAGATTTATTTTGTTAATATTTCAAGACACCATCTTTTTACGTATCCTAACAACTTCAGAATGTTTTTCTTCATTATATTGTACATATTACATCTGTACCTAATTGAAATACATATTTAATTACTTCATTTCGAATTCCGTCATACATCGTCACAAAAAATAAATTCATTAAGATCATTTTAAAAAATATATACTCGTACATATTCTTTTTGTAAGTCCAACGAAGCGATACATAAATAAAAATCAACATTTTTCTCGTACAAAAAAGTAAAAAGATCAAAAGAATATAGCTTTTTACTAAAATTACTATTTTTAATAAAACATCTTTATAAATGTTAACCCTTTTGCAACAAAGGAAAAGATCTACAACTCGATGTTTTACTACCTGTAAAGGGAAAAAAAACATTCGTCCGCGTGATGAAAAAGTAACACAGTAAGTGACCAGCATAAAGGATTAAGGGCTTCCAACCATCGCACCCTAATGCCTCTGTAAATATTTGATATCGGGAGAGAAGTAAAGTAGAGAGCAACACCTGATCGAAATGTGTGAGGACATTGCCTGATCGAGTTGTCTCAGGGGTTGCGTTAGGTTCCGGTGAAGGAATATACCTGTTAGACCTTTAAATGAACTCAAGGGAAATCTTTGTTGAGTGCATTGAAAATTCTGTATTATTTTATTCACATTACAGTTTTACTTTTATCTTTTCGTTTTCGCAGAATTTTAATGTTTCGCTTCTTAATTTGAGAGATATCATTTCCTAGTTTGCGAGTGCATATAACAAAAGAACCATTTATATAGCACCGTTAAGAGAGCACTCTTCTCAAGGGCGCTCTAACTCAGAATTTGAACTCACTATTATTAATATATTAAAAATATAATAAAATAATTAAATATAAATGTGTAAGGATATGATGGTGGAGGGGAGGGGGGTGGGGTGGGGGCGGGTGGCGGCTGCAAGTTTGCTGTCCCAAAAACATATTTGGTAAGAAAACCACAGAAAACGTACAAATGGAAGACCAACTAAAAAAAACCTTTGTGATCTTCCAATATGTGATAGTAACACATTCCGTTTTAGGTGTAGTGTAGTTTATATGTGTAGTGTTCAGATATAATCATGTAAGTCCTCCGGCTATCTTCAAAGCGTTCTAAATATTCAAATTATACCATATCTCTAACACCTAGAGGTAGACCTGCAACGGCAAAAACCCTGTTATAATATCCCACCCTATTGGATCAATTAGTTATAATAAATAAAATACAAGATATTTTTTTCTTCAGATTCTATACATACGGTAAGCTTCATAGAATCAAGGAAAATAAGGTATATAATAACCGCCATCACTATTACATCATGCCCCTATTGGGGTAGCACTAGAAAACAGATCTCTTCATTCTATTCTGGTACCCTTGTTTAACTTCTACCACGTCCATACACCTCATCGCGTTTATTATTTATTTAAAAGATTATCCACTCATTCTTCTTTTATAATCATTAAGTTCAGCTTGCTAACATTCTGATTGATAATTTGGTCCTAGCACGTTTTTCTATGTTTTCCCAAATTTCTCGTACCTTCTATGCTACTGATATAAATTATTTTTGTGAACCATTAATCATTCATTCTTTCTACATTGCCTAATCATCTCAATGCTCTTTTCTCCGCATTATTTTCAGCAATAAGCACGTTTAGATGTTTAACATCTAAAACTATTTATTTCATCAAATGTTTTTGACTATAAAATATATTTTTTATTTCAAGTGGTTTATTTTGCTAATCTCAAGAAATTCACGATAAATTAAGTTTACTGCATTTAATAAAAGTCAAAAGATATTGCACAAAAAAATATTTGACAATTGCCTTTTTTTGCCTAGACGTTTACTTTTATTTTATCTTTTTATTTTTGTTCGGTTGGTTTTACTGTCAATAACTGTTGGATACGCGTATTTGCCAAACTTTTATCCAATTTTCTATGTTCGTTTATCGAGAACTTTTTCATCGGCTGTATCGGATGAAGATTGAATTATTTTGTTTGTTTGAAAAACATATGAAGATATTTTATTTTCTGTCAGGACTATCATTTTTAATTGAATCATTTATATATTTTGCGAGACTTTTATTATTATCCAAATAAAAAATTATCAATGAGAAAAAAGAGTATCTCGTCTCAAAAAATCGACTGTATTATCTTTCTTCAACGATTTATGATACTGATTAACGTTCAAACTGGTACCGACGTATACTTCTCCAATAGTCTTATTTGTACTCCCCTGATGATGACTTAAAAATCTTGAAACCGGTAGGCTTATACTATTATATAAAATGGAATAAACGTCGTTTGAATAAACAAATTACAATACGTATTGTAAAAATAATTAAATTAAGAAAAGGAAAAATTAGCGAAACCCATACTTACATAAAAAAATTATCTCTGAAATATTAATTTAAAAAAAATGCTCTAAAGTTTTCTAAAGAATAACTGTTAGTTATATTGAAAACATTTATAATTTAATGACTGCTAAGCCATTTGAAAAAAAAAGGAAAACGGGAGAGAGGTAATTAATGAGGCCAAATTAAATATATGCATCTTTCTACTATCGCGATGATTAAACGTTTCTTTTCTAGTTTTTGTATTGATATTTTTTCATTATTTTGAAAATTTTATTCATCGTTCCTAAAAATGTATTGAACTTATAAGATTTCATTGAAAAACAAACATTTTTGTTCCATTCTTTCGTCATGTTCACATCGTTGCGCCTGAAACTTTTGAACCTTACCACGTAATTTCGAAATTGACGATAGATTAACCTATTTAAGATCAATACCAACAAGCCGAACAATGAAATAAATTGAAGTATGTGTTACTTAGCAAACAAGTGTTACTTTGCCCTTACACGTCAACTAATTCATCTACTTGTGGTATCCTTAAAAACATTTGAGTTGGTTATTCAGACATATTGAAAAGCGCGGCCGAGAGACAACACTGTCATAGGCCCTTTTATCGATTCTTCGGGTAAAGAACCACTGGAGTAAGCATATAATTCATGGTTTGTCATTGCACTCATTGACAACACTTCCGCACGTGAAAAGGCAAGATAAATTGCACACGAACTCAACGTGAAAGAGTTGTTACCAGAATAAGAGCGTATTTTTCAATTGTATTTTTTGGCACCCCTGAGAATCAAACCCAAACCCCCGGGTGAAAGTCAATCGTCTTACTCGTTTGAAAAATTAAATCCATTTAAGTTACAAAACCCAAAGATACTGGTATTACAGTATGAAAGGGTCTTGGACATCTTTGAAAGAAAAATCGTCCGCTGATTCGATGGCTCTACAATCCATGATAGTATCTGGAAGCTAGATACAATTCAGAACTTTTCAAGCTGCATGGGAATATCATCAAAATTAGTCGACGAGACTTTCCGGGCCATTTTAACTACATGGAACAGCACAAAGTTCTGAAAAGTATAACTCATTGATCCAATAGGGAGTAAATGAGTGGGCAGACCGAAATTAATATGAATCGATGAGATGCAGGTGGAGTGTCATACTATGGGAGTAGTCAGTGTCTCGGGTGTGGACACATAAAATTCAACACTGTCAAAGTTTAGGAGGGTGTTGACTGAATTGATTGGAATGATTGTTTTTTTTCCTCTATATATTGTACATTATCTGTAATATTTTTGTAATTGTCACGACTGAACTGTGCATGAGATGAGCTTTTGTATTTGGGCTTTTAATCGTTGGTGATATTTATGATTTTTTTGCTTTGTGTGAACGTTTTGATTTATTTTCTGTGAGAGTTGTTTCGAATAGATTAAAAAATTAAATTAACAACTGAAATGGGTAAGAAATTATGTTTCAAGCATTTTCTACCAAATATAAAAGAAACTTATTAAGAGGAAACAAAACATGTCAAATTTACATGATAACATAATTAAAACACATTCATTACCATTACGCGTTCAAGTTGCTGAAACGAGAAACTATTGTAAATATTTGTTTATCGTCATTTAATAGGTCTTTAATAAAAATCTTGCCCAATAAAGGGTAAAGCATCGTTTAATAAATGTGTTGAAGGTTTCAAATATTTGTAGCTCACATAATTTTTACGAATATTCCCCCAAACATACGTAATTATGCGATTCGCAGCCTTGTATTGGCGATTTGCACACTTTTATAGGAAAAGTTTTACCCCTTCAATTTTATTTTCGACAGGGGATGGTTTAATACATGCCCCAGTTTAACTTCTACGCGAAATGGATGTGTTTTTCTTGCAAGCTCCCCGAGAAAGGGTGTACGTAATAATTTAACAAAATGAATCTTGTAAAAAAAGATTGAGAGAGAAAGTGTATCAGATATTCACAATTTTCTGAAAAATATAATTTTATTCTATTTCTTCTGCTTATACTTTTTCATTCCTAACATTCTTGAGACGCAGGCGACTAAGTAATTATTCATTTTTCATTCCTAACATTCCTGAGACGCAAACGACTAACTATTTATTAATCTTTTTATGATTTATCTGGTGATCGGCTATCGATGGGGCTTCTTATGGACTACGATGCTCGGTATTTAGTTTTCTTTTTTTTAACTATCACGATTTACGCTGTTTTTATTATTTAATTAAATAATATTTTTTTGTATCCTGTGTGCATAAATATTAAGAATACTTGTCAACAATTACTTTAGAGACCATTTTCGACGTAAGTTTTCTTATTGAATATAAAAATGTTTCACCCTTTTATTAGACCTTGGTGCCGGTGCCGGTCATTTAAATAGTAGCACTTCCAAAAGGTCATTTCTAATTTTCAAAACAGCCCTTATTTTATCTTTATGGTATTGTTATATTGTTTATTTATTCGTTTTTATTTTTCATGCATCAGGTCATTTAATATTGAACAATGTAAAGGCAAAAGCTTAGTTAACTGGGGTAACGACAAATGACTAACTACAACTCCTGATCCATATTATTTGAATATTGTGTGGAAACTCCATTGTTTTTTTTTATACACTATGTTTGCATATTAACAGTTTGTATAAACTTGTCATATTTATAAATAAATTAATAAAAATAAATGTTATCTAAGGAAATATTTCCTCAAATAATTATAATTTCCTCAAATCATGCAAAAAAGTTAAATTAAAATACAATAAAGTATTAATCAAATGTTGAGAGATAAATTTGCATAATGTAGATAGAGGACGTACTCGTATTTAAGTGCAATAAATTAAAACTCGCAGAACTGGGCCGTGTATAAAGCGTCATAAGATTAACTTATATTGGATTGTATTACGCTTTTGTTGTATACATTAAGCTAGCGTGTTCATCGCCACGTTCAAATCTCTTACAACCAATTAAAAACATGTAAATAACGCTTGAAGCTAAAAGTAGAGTGATTTTTTAAATGGGTGCTAACGGGAATCAAGCCCGCTAACTTAGGGCTAGAAGATAATTGTCTTACCAACTAGACGAAAAAAGCTGTCGTTCAAAAATTTGCTAAATAATAAAGAAAAATGTTACTTATTGATAAAAAAATAAGGCATTGGGTGAAACGGTAAGAATACGGGATTGAAAAATCTGGATAAACACTTCACAGCATTACAAAAAGATAATATGTATTGTGTCGCTGCTTGTAATTGCCACTGTCAATGAAAGTGCAAATCCAAGGTTGTAAGTAACTCATTCCACAGCCTTGTAAAATAAAAATCAAATTAGTAATCTTTGATTTGAGAGCAAATCGAGTATATCAAAGAGACGCTAAAAAAATCGACAAAATGTGCGAAGACAGCGAGCAATTAAGGCTGTCATATTATACTCGTATAAATGTGAGAATATATGAACTTGGTGTATATTTCTCAAAATTAACTTAATTAGTGAAGTATTTTTATGTGAATTATACACGATCTTTTAGTACTTAACGTAAGCCGCCCGTCTTCTAGCTTGGGGTTGCAAATTTGATAGTTTTTGGTACCCGTCATATAAAGAGGATTCTAGTTTGATATTCACTCAAGGTCTTTCAACATTTTTTAAATTTGATTGTTAAAAAGTATTAAATGAATCTGGTAGTACTGTATACAACGAAAGTATTTATATACATTTTAAAGTTAAACGTCTATCTTGTATACGCTATACGATCACAACTTAAAAAAAATTAAAAACCACTTCTGGGTTGAACGAAATTATAGTATTAAAAATAATTGCAGACAATAACTTGAAACTAGCTTATCAGATTTTTTATTAAATCCATCCCATATGATCACAACTTAAAAAAAAATCGAACGCCATTTCTGGGTGGAATAAAATTAAACTACCTTGATCAAAAAGTTTTAGAACCGGCCACCGTGTGGTGCTCTCAGTCACCCGATTGGAATTCTTTTTTTTTGCTAGATTACCACATCTGTCATTGACACTTCCCTCTAAATTTCAGTGTCATAGCTTGACATTTGTAAAAGTTACGCTGTACTGAGTACATCTACCTTTGTGCGTGTTTTCGATTTTTTACAAGTTTGAAAATGGCATCAACTGTGCATCAACGAGTTTGCATTAAATTTTGTGTGAAAAACGGATTTAACGGTCCACAGACCTTGAAAATATTGGAGAAGTGTTTTTCGGTGGCACGAACGCTTCAGAAGTGGTCGTGAGTTGGTCGAGAATGACGAACGCAGTGGCAGTCGAAAACCGATGAAAACATCGAACTAATCAAAGAAATGTTGGCCGAAAACCGCAAATTGACCATTAGAGAGCTGGCAGAGGACTTGAACATCGCTTATGGATCCGCTCAAGATATTTTGGTTAGTGATTTGGGCCTCAGATGTGTCGCTGCAAAACTGGTGCCGAAATACCTCAATTTCATGCAAAAAAGGACCGCGTTGAAATCGCGAAAGACATGGTTTTAATGAGTTTTTGACCAAAAACAATACGATTACTATCCAGCAGCCTTTGAATTCATCTGATCTGGCTTCCTGCGACTTTTTCCTGTTCAACCGACTTAAAAAACCGCTTCGCGGAACGCGTTACAGCACCCGAGAGGATGTCATGAAAAAACCGAAGACGGCTCTGATGGACATACCGAAAATTGAGTACCAGCGGGGTTTCGAGGATTGGATCAAGCGCTGGCGTAAGTGCGTTGCCGTCAATGGGGAGTACTTTGAAGGGGACTATATCGATTTTGATGAATAACCTTGTATTTTCGATTTTATGAATAAAGTCCTAAAACTTTTTGATCAAGGTAGTATTATACAAAATAATTGTGACAATCACGTGAAACTCGTTTATCGGATTTTTTAATAAATTCTAAATATACCGTGTTTAATTAATTTACTTTTCTTTTTGTTATTTTTTCCTCGTCAATTGGTTTAGTTTTTCTTGTGTAATTTTCGAAATTCCGTCTCTATATTGGAGGAAGGCCATCGTCATGGCAATTCTTTATTGCTCCCTACATTTCAGAACAACTCAGTAGACTCGCACCTAAAGCACCCTCGGAAGCTGTTGGCCAAGATATGTCTTCGTCTGTCTCATTTGCCATTTTCTTGAATTTTCAGTTGTATTACAATCTAAATTGTGGCTGAGATTCTATAATTTTAAACAGTTCTTAAAGACGCAAGTTAAACAACAAAAGCATTTCCACATTTTTAACGTAACCATTACTTTGTTGATTCACTTCCTTTAGGGATACATACGAGTATATTGATCCATATCTCAATATCCTTAATCCTTTGCAATATTTCCTGATTCCGTGTCCGCAACTACAATTTAACAAGTATTTATTTATTAAACACGTTTATTGTAAATACAATCTGGCGGGCTTATTGCCAGGCAGCAATCTCTTTCAACCAACCAGGCGAAAGTAAATGAAGCAAGTTACATGGTTGCATCAATCATTCATTCAAATGGCTATTCATCCCCACGAAATTCATGAACGCATACGTGAGCTTATGCCCACGAACCCCACAAAGACGGACAATCACCCGAACATTCTTTTTCATATAAAGTGAAATATAATCAATCAAAAGAAAATGAAGGGATGGTGGAGAGGAAAGAAAAGATTGGGAATGAAACACGATATTTTACTGACTAGACATTAAGAGTTTTTTTCAGTCGCTTCTTAAAGCATTCCAAGGACGGAGCGAGTCTTATATTGGTTTGTAACTAATTCCAGAGTTTGACTGCATGGACAGTAAAGGACGACGTAAAAAAAGACGAGCGGTGAACTGGAAAGGCTAATAAACAATCTCTGTTTGAGCGTAGCGCTAATCCATGATTGGAAAGACAATGAAAATTTTCGGCGTGATAAGAGGGGGCAGTGGGATAGTTAAGGATATTATACAATAGAGACAGTATGTGAATTTGGCGTCTATTTCTAACATTCAACCAGTTCAATGCCTTCTGGTATGAAGTTATAAGATCGTACTTTCGTAGGTTGAAAATAAATCTTAGACAAACATTTTGAAGACGCTGTAATTTGTCCAGCACCAACAAGTATGAGTTACAGAGGAACAAGGCACAAAATATATGGATGTAGACGAAGCGAGATGTGTGCATAGATATGAAGGCATAGAGATCTGTATTTTTTGCTAACCTCAAAAGGGCATTGGTTGGTTGTATGTATGTTTATATATTTTTAATCGTATTGTATTTTCCTTCTGTTTTATTCAATACAATTATTACTACGCGTATATTGCAATCTCTCACAACCACTCAGAAAGATGTTATTGAGGTTTGAAGTTTAGTGATCAATGGAATGGAACCTACAACTTGTGGGTCAGAAGTTATGAGAGTTGTCCACTAGGCCACGAAGATCGTCTACAATTTTTAAACGTTGTATTATAACAATTTGAGATTTTTTCTTTAAATACCAGCTTCAATTTGAATATAATAATAATATGTTATTTGAAATAATTTCACGAACCATTTTGAAAATCATGGGGTGCAATTTCCTCAGCCTCTTTTTTTTTATTTCAAACACATTTCATGTTCAGTTGTTTTATTTATATCATATAACAAACAATGGAGAAAATGAAGTAAAAATATTTCTGTTTAGTTGGAAGGAATTAATGCATGGCGATAAACCAATAATGGCAATAAATCAAAAAAAAAAAAAAAAACAATGGCAATAAATCAAGTTGTATTGTATATAAAGAATGTGTTATACAACGCAATAAAATTATAAATATGAAAAAAAAAATTATCACTATCCAAGTGTATGGTAAGTTGATACATTTTACTACTAGTATACATATTACTACTAGTATACTTATACCATTTTACTACTAGTACACTTATACCATCATGCCGTTCCCAAGTGAGAAACGAAATATGAGAGACTAACAAAATCAATATGCTGTGCAAATGTAAGTGGAAGACGTGGTAGAGGAAGACCAAGGAAAATATGGTTGGATCAAGTGAAAAATATTTTGAAAGAAGGAAATGTAAGATGTCAGATAAATCGTAAGAGTTATGTGAGAAGATGCATGAGGCGAAAAATGTGTATCGAAATGTGAAAGTTTGACGCTCTGTGTTCTATGCCTACTCCATCTTGACATCCATTATTTAACCTCTTGCACATCTATATATCTTGTCTTATAACATATACGATTCCTCTGATTTCTTAATTTTCCTTCTTTCTAAATATGATTCACTCTACCAGTGATTACTTTCTTTGAACTTCAATTACCATACTTTGCACTCACATTTGTTGTGTTTGTTTTTATTCATTAATTTGTTCCATATGCCCAAACTATATCCAAGTGCTCTTCTTCCTCTTACTTAATACATCAGCCTTAAGTTAAGATTTATCCCTTATCATTTTATTCCGTATTCTGTCATACATTGTCACCCTATGTGGGGTCAAAGGACTGAAAAATCTCTGATGTCCTCGCGGCCGGGCTCGCCCTATATTGATGAGGTATATCTCGGCCGGGGGGTTATTATGAGACGATTCCAGACCTTTTGATAGCTTCTCTCTTACATATATTTTCTGCTATATTTATCTTGAGATATGTGTGCGATTTCGGATGTTTTTACATATGAATATCCTACCATATATTATTTATAGTTAAGGCATTAAATTGTGGAGGTTTAAAGACGTTGTAATTTGTTTTTATCAAACACTGTTCATTCCACTTTTTGTAACGGTATAACCCTACCGGTTCCAAGGCTTTCACCTCATCATCAGGGGAGCACAAACAAGACTTGTTTGTGCTCCCTTGATAGTGAGGTGAAATCCTTGAAACCTGTAGGGTTATACCGTTACAAAAAGTTGAATAAACAGAGTTTGATGAAAACAAATTATAATGAACATACTATGTTGATATCTATAAAACTATATTATTTATATATTTGTGTTTTCTTCTTCATTCTTTTCTACAGGATTTATTCGATTTTTATTCTACGTCCACATTTCCCTCCCATATATCAAATTTGGTAGTAAAATACTTTTATGTACTTTGATCTTAGCAAATTAATAAAAACATTTTCACTACGAGAATAAATGTATTTATTTAAAACACGTTTTTGCGTAACATGTAATTTTTTTGTGCTTCCCCCACTTAAATGTAAATCTCTTGTTATAACGTCACAAAATAAAATAATACGAATATGCATACGTAAGAAAGAGGGCGAAAAAAATCGACGTGAAATAAAAACATTTTTCTTCAGGAACATTATGCAGATTGGCCTTTTGCGTGAAAACATTCGCGTGTAATATTTTATTGAAAGTCTGGCGATCGAAACATTTCATGAATAATTCATGTGGAAACCTCCGAAACGCGGTGGTCTTATTAAACTGTAGCCAGGTTTAGTTCTGCACGAGAAACACGCGTCATTTTCTTGTATTGCCACCACTGGAAACGGCGAAATCCATCAATTTTACAGAATCTACCATCATAACTTTACATATACGGGTACGGGTACTCGTACTAAGAAAACTCGGAGGCCGCAAATTGCTAATAATTTTTTAAAACGTTGAAATGATAGGCTAACTTTTTATAATAATATATACAGTAGTCTCCACTTACCAGCGGTTTTATTAAACGCAGTTTCAGTTATCCGCAATTCGCAAATATTTAAAGTTAAATTCCAAAAGGTAACCTAACCTTATGTAACAATGTCTACATCATTCATCTATCATATCATGACTAGAAAAAGTGTTAACATAGTAAACATAAATATTTTGAGAGAGACGTATTGAGACTACATTCACATAACTTTAATTACTGCATATGTATATAATTGTTTGATTTTATAATTAATTGTTGTTATTAACCCCATACTATGCATATATTACAAATTAAACTTTATCATGAGTATGTATGTACAGTGTATAGCATCGTTTTTTGACATGTAGCAGGGATGTCGCGGGATGTCGAAAATTAATCTTACTTAGTCAGTATAACTCGTAGCTAGTGATAGTGCAAAGTAGGTAGTCTAAGAAATGTACCTGATAATACTTATCGTCTCTGTGTGGTTACGTCCACATCAGCGGCGGTCGGTCTAGAGGTGCGCTGGTGCGCTGAACCGGATAAATAATTAGCAATAATTAAATTATATATTCGCAAACATGACTTCCAAAAATGTTAAATATTTGTATAGATTAAATATGTATAAGAATACTGACAAATACTACGAGTATTTTTATTTAAGTGAAAATTAAAAAAATAAATAAAATAAAATTTTAAAAAATATTCCCTTCAAATTGACCGGCCAAGTTGCCAATACTACCGGAGCGATTTCCAATACGCACCGGATGGAAACGTAAATTCATATTGGGCAGACAGTAAACCGTGAGACAGCGATATTTCATATTCGCTCAGCCTCTCGAGGTGCGTTGGTGCTAGCGCACCAGCGCACCTCGGGACTGGCCGCCGTTGGTCCATTTACATCAACAAGATAAGTTTTTGCACGTGGATCAATAGCAATTATTTTTACGGCTATGTCCACATGCATCAACAAGATAAGTTTTCGCTACGGGGTTGCAAAGTTTTTTTTTTATCTTATGAGGATTGTTATCCTAAAATGGTTGAGTAACTATGATGTAAAAATAAAAAAACCTAGTATGTATAGAATTTGGCACTATCTGTAGTTTCAGGTATCCACTGCGATTCTTGGAACGTATCCCCCGCGGATAAAGCGGGACTACTGTATTGACAAATTGCTAGTATTTTCTATTGCTACGTAACAACTTGGCTACTCCAATCACGAACACGATTGGCTCCTCCAATCTAGTCGATTGGTTGTATTTCAATCTAGTGGCGTCAAAAGATAGTTTTGCTGCAATCGAAAATGTGTGTGCAAGTATTGATAACTTGTGAGACTGTTTGAACAGGTTTTAAGTTGATTTATATTATACATTTACTTCGTTGCGAGCCATTTTTTTTTCCTGTAACGGGATCCTTAAAGTTCGTCGTCGCTACTATTCTTTTCACTCGAAGAGGATACTTTTTGGCAGTTCCTTTTTTATCACGTCGTTTTCATAAAATATACTAAGGTTTCGATCCTCTGAGGATTAATTTTGTTCCCTAAATCTGGACAAGCGTGAGTGGGTGGATCAAACTGCTACACAAGAACTTTTGCTATCTTTAAATTCATACTTTCTATTTGATTTATGTAACTATTCACATTTAAAAAAAACATTTTCTCTCCGTACAATCATTAATATCTTACTTTACCAAGCTCCCCGAAAACGTTGTACAATTATATTACACTTTATTTTTATACAGTACAACCCGGAAGCTGATTGTAACGTGGAAATCTCTTCCAACCAATAAAAAACGTAGAGTTGCAAGAGATTGTCGTCTGTCAATAAGTTCGCCAGATTGTTTAACACTGAAGGATAAAATAAATTGAGAATTCAGGAAAAAAAACAGACTGGAACCATTTTTTTTAAAAAGCTGGTAACTAACGGGAATCGAACCCACTACCCTCGGGCTGGAAAATAATCATTATATCTACTCAACCATGAAGGTCAGCATTATAAATCAGAAATACTGATTGATTGGGTTAATTACTTAATTATCAATCAGATGCGCTTAACTTAGTTATATTTACTTTATTTAAATTATAAGTTTAAATAAATAAATAGAATTTAAATCGTTTCGTCTTATTAGTTCATGTTCAAGTGTACAATTTACAGGGAAGAGATTTTATTAAGAGGTTATAAAAAACTTTTTTACAGTTGTAACTTTGCTTGATTTAAACTCGTACCCGTAAAAATACAAAAAAAATATTCAACTTTTATCAGTCTTCTTGATTTATTTTTGATCAAATGAATATACATTTCTATAGTTTCAATGTGGTCGTGTTAAATAGAAAAAATGGTTAAAAAATTTTATTACTTACTATTTTTGTATTAATTTTAAATTGACTAGCGATTTTTAAGTAGACAAAATCATTAAACAATATCTACTTTAATTATTATTCAAAATATAATTTAAATTCCAACTTTGATGTATAGTTGAAAAGGAGTTATCTGTAACACAAATATGTTCTTAAAATGTATATATTTAGGATAACATAATTTTGTGAAACGATTTAATGTAAAATAAACAATTGGCGAGTTTACTGCCATACGGCAATTTGTTCCATCATGTATGAGTAACACAGATTAGTGCCAATTACTGCGTTTAAGGCTACAATATTATTTTCAATCAGAAATAAATAAATATATTTAAAGCATTAAAAAAGGACAATAAAACAGTTGGTCAAAAATTTCGCTAATGACGCTAAAGACTGAGTAAGGATAAAAAAATGTGAGCTATGAAGAAAAACATTTCGTTATTGAAGAAATATGTCATGATTTTTTTTATCAATATTTGAAGCAAGTCAACAAAGATTCAAAGATAAAGACTACATGAAGAAGAAGAAGCGATGATCAGGAAATGCCAAAGGTTTTAGAGCGTAGTGCAAGTATCACAGAAGCGCTGAACATTTTCGGCGAGATGTTGAGACGTGACAATGTACTATATAACAAAGTACGGAGTGATGTTATAAAGGATGAATAATAACTACTAATAATTATTATAAAAGGTTTTTTTTATTTAGATATCATTTAGATAGCAAACTTTCGGGATGTCGGGACTCGAACATACTATTAATGACAGATTGAAACTAAGAAACGAAGTATTGATAACAATCAAAAAGAGCATTTGGATTTGTTTAGATATACTTAAATAATGAGTACTAACGAGTGAAAAAACAAATCTTCTATATACAACGAACGTGACTAGGAAGCGTGAGAGAGGAATACCGAGAAAAGTGTTGTTGAACAAAATAAATGGTAGTTTAAAAGAAGAAACGATAAGTAATAAATTAAATCTAATAGAGGTCAAGGAAGTATGTCATTAGAGAAAAATATATCACTATGTTCTCTTTACCTATCTAGATAGAGAAACTATGTGATGTTATATTTGTAAAATATATGATTTTTTTGGTAACAATTTTTATAAAGTAACCTCACATGTACACCTCTTTGTAAAAAAATATTATACTACACAAACTTGGTTAAAAATATTCATAAATATTTTTCATGTTTTCCCCATCACATTATCGTTACTTTGGTTGTTTTTCAAGTATAACCACATGCTATGTTAGCAATATATCATATTTTTAGTTTATTGTCCCACATATTTTTACTACTTTATTTTAATTCTACAACTTTATAAATTTTAAGGGGTGTAAGACGAGCAGTAAATTTAAATTAAGATTCGTCGTTCACTGAAGGCAACAGTTGATAAAAACAGTCTCAATAAATCTCAAAATAATCCCATTGAACTCATCTTATGCCATTGTTAGTCCTGAAGTTACGGAATAATATCAAGGATATCATAACGGGTGTCTGGTAGTAAACTTGTTATTTTAAGAAACCTTTTTAAGGTTTTATTTTTAAAGTTGTTCTTTGCGATATTGTATTGTTGATTACTATTGTTGAGCATTATATCTTTAAAGGTTTGCGTATCACAACTTGTTAGATTTTTGGAGCATATTAATACGTTATCTTTATAACTTTAAATGTATAATGTGTTGTGTTACGAGGGATATCGAACGGCGTGTAAAGTTAGGAAACAAAGTCAATGGGGCAATGAAAATTATGTACTCGAACCGCACAGTATTAAAATCTGCCAAGATGATAGTCCATAATAGTATTTTTGTGTAAATTTTATGTATGGGAATGAAACGTGGACGTAGAAAAAACTCAGAGGAGCAGAATAAATGCTGCAGAGATTTTGAGATGCTGTTGAGATGGTTTGGGCATGTAAAATGAATGAATAAAGAAATAATTACAAAATACGTTTACAGTGCAGATGTAAGTGGAAGGCGTATGACAGGAAGATCTAGAAAAGTATGGTTGGGTCAAATGAATGATATTCTGAAAGAAGGAAAAGTAGAAAGTACAGGTTGTATGAGATGGTGTATAGATGAGGAAAACGATAAGCATATGTTGATTTAGGAAAGTGTAGTGCTCGGTCATCTCTGCCTACCCTGACAGAAAAATGGCATAATGGTATGTGTGCATGTATGTTAATAGAACACTGATACAAAATATTATTTAAAAACTCTGATTTCAAATTTTCTATAAATTTATTTTAAACTATTGTACTTGGATATTTGTTTTGCTTGTTTTATTTTTAAAGCATTTTATTCCACACTTTTATAATTGGTGGGTTTGTAGCCCGTCGGCAATCTCTTTTATCGAACCAGACAGAAGGAAAATGTAGTGTGCCAATTACTGGTTACAACGTTATTACTCGTACATTACACATAGACTGAAAGAATTATAAAAAAAGGAAGAGCCAAAATCACGAAGTAAAAGTAGATCATAATAATAAAATTATGATCTAAAGTCATGTTAGGTCATTATACACATGTAAGGTCATTATATACATGTTAGGTCATTATAAACATGTTAGGTCATTATAAAAATGTTAGGTCATTTTAAACATGTTAGGTCATTATAAACATGTTAGGTCATTATAAACATGTTAGGTCATTGTAAACATGTTAGGCCATTATAAACATGTTAGGTCATTATAAACATGTTAGGTCATTATAAAAATGTTAGGTCATTATAAACATGTAAGGTCATTATTATTATTATTATTTTTTTTTTTATCCACTTTGCACGGATTTCTCCTGTTACACAAAGAGGGGTTGCTTCTAGCGTTAGCTTATTCGTTAGGAATAATATCAGCCAGAATTCTTCTCATACTGTTAGACGGTACCGAGAATATACCAACCGTGTCATTCAGTTGGTTCAATATCTCTATACCACGCGTGACTGAGTGTTTAGCCATGATATTCGTCCTGTAAGTTAGCATGTAGAACAGAGGGTGATTCCTTGCACGAATATATTTATTGGGTACATATAAACTTAGTGCTTCTAGAATCGCGGGACAGTTAAAGGAACCTTGGAAAACCTTTATTAGGAATATCGCAATGGATTCTTGCCTTCTTGTTTCAAGGCTTCTATAGTTACACACCGTGAGAAGTTCGGCATAGTGAGCATATTTTGGGTAATCGCCCTTTGTTCTGTACCATAGATACCTGAGGATTTTTTTTTGTATTTGTTCTATATTGTTTTTATATTTGAGCTGGTGAGGAGCCCAAACCGTAGATGCATATTCTAATTTGGTTCTAATTAGATAATTATATAAGTTTCGGAGGATATCTTGATATTCTCATTACAAAACCGAGTAGTTTGTAACAGTCCGATATCAAACGTGAGATATGGTTAACGAACGTGAGTCCGACATCGAAGGTTACGCCCAAATCCTTGAATTCAGAAACTCTGTTTAGTGCCACTCCCTGTATAGTATACTGATGGTGGATTGGTGAAAACGATCGACTATAAGATACACAGACACATTTATTAATGTTGAACAGAAGATGATTTTGCTCACTCCAGGAGACTAGGGAGTCTAGGTCCTGTTGTAACTGTGCACAGTCGTGAGGTGAATTGATCTTTTTGAATATTTTCAAGTCGTCAGCGAACAATAAACATGTCGAGTGACTTATGGAATTTTGAATGTCGTCTATTAATATGAGGAATAGTAGGGGACCTAAATTGGATCCTTGTGGTATACCAGATTTTGCGATAAATTCCACAGAAGACTTGTTACGGATTGTTACGTATTGAGATCTTTCTTTTAGGTAAGATGCAAATAATCCAATTAGATTATCGCTGAAGCCAAGTTTGTGCATTTTGTTAAGTAATATATCGTGATCAACTTTGTCGAAAGCTTTCTGAAAGTCTGTATATATTACGTCCGTTTGTGAAAGTTCGTCTAAGTTTGACGCAATCTGTTGTGTGAGAGAGAGAAGGTTAGTAACAGTCGATCGTTTTGGCAAAAAGCCATGCTGGTTTCCAATAAGTCTTGTTGATACTTGGTGGGTCAATTGGTTGCACAGTACAGTTTCGAAAATTTTTAGAAGCAAAGAGAGAACAGCTACAGGTCTGTAATTATGAGAGTCTAACGGGTCTCCCGATTTGAAGATAGGGCAGACCCTGGTTGTCTTCCAGTTTACGGTAAATGTATTGGTATTTATCCTCAAGTTAAATATGTAGCAGATGGGATCACACACGTATTTCGCACAGACTTTGAAAATGTCGGCTGATAACCCATCTGGTCCGATTGCTTTGTCGGTTTGCAAGGAGTTTATGCTTTTCAACACTTCTTCCTTAGAAATGGAATGGAGCGATATGCTTCTGCTGTCTGACGAACTGTTTAATATATTTTTATGTCATATTTGGCCGCTGAATCTAGGTAAACTGATTGAAAATATTGTGCAAAGTTTTCTGCAATCTTTTGGGAGTCTTCAGTTATACTGTCTCCCAGTTTAATAGATTTGAAGCTAGTTTTATTCGGCTTTCTATTTTTTACATGATTCCAAAGATTCGAAGGGTTTCCTCGGATGTCGTTCTCTATCTTGGCTAAATACTCATGGCGCGATTGTTTTATTTGAGTTTTTAATTTGGCTCTCAGCCTTGAGTATTCTAAGTAATCAGCCTGGTTTCTGCTTTGAAGATAATTGTTATGAAGTTTGTTTTTATTTTTGAGATCTCGGATTATATCGACATTGAACCAAACTGGATAGTTGGGTAAATTTGGTAGATTATGTTTCTGTGGGACGCAGATATCTAGCGTTCCGTAAATGACACTATGGAAGTACTCTACGGTTTCGTCAATATTATCTATACTATACAGGGTGTTCCAGTTGAAATGTAGTAAAATATTCTTTATTATAAACATGTTAGGTCATTATAAACAAACAAATTCTTGATAATGCCTTTACACGCTGAAATAATCATCCAAACAGTAGTAATAAATTCAAAGAACTTAAAATCAGATGTTATTTGGTTTGCTTCCTAATATTTCGACGTTGTTAATTATTAACATCCCCGTTTTTTTTTAAATTATTTTCTGACCTCATTCCACTTCACACATTTTAAGTGCCACTGAAATCTTTCTTTTATAAATTGTAGATTAATGTACCCTTAATGTGAGCTTCTTACTTACTTTTTTTAATTTCATTTAAATTATTAAACGTGTTACAATGTATGATAGAGTAAGAAACGACTGAATAAAGGGTAACGATTTATAAGGGACTGTGTAATAAGAAGTAAGAAATTTCGCTGTAAGAAAATCAACATGATTAATAAGTATCAAAACATTTATAACATTAAAAATACCTATTTTGTTATATATTATATTTATATTGACGAAATACTACAATAGTTAAGTATTTATTAAATACGTAAATGAATTTTCATTAAATAACATTGATATAACGTTTGTATACATATACGTCAACACATCAAAATTATTTAGTAGTCCCCGGTAATCCACGGAGAGATAGATTCCGATCTTCCCCTGATGGCGAAATCCGCGTATAACAGGGAACTCATTCTAAATTGCCCAGCTTTTTCCACTCACCATTAGTGAAACTTTTACAATTTAGGGAGCAACAAAAAAAATTTGCACGATTTTTGTCTCTTTTTTGAGCACTTAACGAATAGAAGATTCATTCTTTTCAAACATTCTAGTAACGGCGCCGATTATTTTCTTTCCGTACTTAGTCAAGAATTCTTATTTAAAGCAAGCACTTTAAGAAGTCTCTACGCAATCTCTAAGTCACCAGCATCATTAATCATGTGGAGTTTTTTTTGGGGCATTTTTACGGTAAATAAGGGTTGTTTGAACACAAACATTGATATATTGGGAACGATGTGATCACAGCGAGTGATGATGCGTGACTGATCACGTGGGTGACTTGAGATAAATCTTTAGTTGATCTGCCTTTATCGTTGGTGGCATATTTTGGGCACAAGATTTAAGAAAACCGCGAAAGGTCAACCGCGGATAAGTAAAGCCACGCTTACATATCACGCGGACGACGGGATCTGTAACCGTGCTTAATGGGATCTGTACTTCATTTATATAAAATATGAATACGTTACTGATCCAGCAGATAACCGTGTCTATAACTGTATCTATATTTTTTTTAAATGTTTTGCCTTACTTAAATGTTATTGAAGAATTAGAGATATTTCACAGTATTTTACTACAGGTGACTTTGAAGAACGTATGCATGGAAAATTGATGTTCACGTCAAGTTGCAATAACAAAAAAATATTGGATCTAGCGTCCAACTTGCAATATAATATTACACTAATGTATATCTGATAACCGTATCTTGTATAAAAGAGAATAAAAACCCTATTGAAATGATGATCCTTTTTACTGTCGAGGTTACGGATCTTAATGCTGGATCTAAATGATGGATCTTAATTATGGATCTTAATGATGTATTTTGATTGCTAAATTATCTGTAAGTGTATTTAAACACTTCATTCAAAAACAATTTGGCGGGTTTATTGACAAGTGACATTCTTTTTCATCCAACCAGACATCAATTATTTTTTTTGTACAAAATTCATGAACAATAAAGTGAGATATTATCAATCAAAGTAAAAAGGAAAGGATGTTGGAATATATTTTATTTTAGCAAGGGATTTAAAAATACTCGAAGAAATATTAAGAAGTGGGAAAAAGTGTGTATGACTTAAATTTGTTAATTTTATTACCACTGCGCGAATACCAGACTCTTTTAGGTCTAAATATTAATTGAATTGATATTCAGAGTAAATAAGAATTAGTATTCTGCGTAAATAAGAGTTAGTATTCTGCGTAAATAAGAATTAGTATTCAGCGTAAATAGGAATAAGTATTCAGCGTAAATAAGAATTAGTATTCTGCGTAAATAAAAATTAGTATTCAGCGTAAATAAGAATTTGTATTCAGCCTAAATAATATTAGGTATTCTGCGTAAATAAGAATTAGTATTCAACGTAAATAAGAATTAGTATTCTGCGTAAATAAAAATTAGTATTCAGCGTAAATAAGAATTGATATGAGATGTACCAATGGAACTAAAGAACGAACTGTTTATTTTATTATCCTCTTTCCGAGCTTTGTGCATAATCATTCGATTTCGCCATTTCCATATGATCAATGCAGTATAAATATTTTAAAAACATTTAAACAGAGTGAGTCATTTTAAATTAAAAAATAAAATAACATCCACGTCAGTTAAAAATCGCAAAACGCTATTTAGTATGACAGAATAATAATTTGATGAGGGATTAAAAATATACTTTCATTCATCCTTCCCATTATTAGTTCCAAACGAATCAGGAAAACAAGGGAACCAAGTGAAATCACGCAAGCACTGAAATTTGGACGTTATTTTAAGCGTTAAATCGCTAGTGTTCGTTAAACGGAAATACGACCTTGAAATTTTCCAATGCTGACTTGACAGGACAAATAATACCGTCTTAATAAATACATTAATTTATTAAAAGTCTGATTTCGTTAGCAAATTTTTACATCATCATCAATGAATGTCATAACTTCTCTTTTATTTTATATGGTACCCTTCCACACATTCGAAATGTTGATTAAAACTTATCCAAGAGCGTTACCAAGAGGCACAATTGTTTTATGCCCCAGTCATTATTTTTTCTAGTTTAGAACAACTGGAGTAGGCAACTATCTCACGGTTCGTCATCACACGTGTCAAAAACACTACCGCAGGTCAATAGATAACGTATCTTCATACATGTACTTGGCGAGTATTCTTACCTGACGAACATTTTTACTCAAGACCTTTTTTTTAAATTTTTGGTACCATCAAGAATTTAACCAAAAATCCCCGAGTGAAGATAAAGCATCTAACTTTAAAGCGTGGAGGCCTTAATTAGTATAACTTCATGAAACGTATAAATTAAGATTTATATCCTATTCACATAACCCCTGGATTCGTGGAAGAACCGAAGTCCTACAGATCTGTAAGATTTCAGTTCTTCCACAAATTGGGATGATCGGTATTGTGTTGTGCTCTAATGTCTGTGTACGAGTATATACAATAATGTAAGTATGTCGTCGGCTAAAAGTTGGCATTCGGAATGTTGGCATGATCGGTATTGTGTTGTGTTCTAATGTCTGTGTATGTACAACAATGTATGTACTCGTATGTCGTCGGCTAAAAGTTGGCATTCACTCTAAGCAATCAGGTGTGCTAGATTCGGTTCCTGACGGTTCACTTCCGAACCAATTTTATTTTTGAACTATTTCACAACACTAATTTGTTTTTTTCTGCAAATACACTGTTTTTAAATTTGTAAAGCGCTATTGCCTTATTTAATGTTAGTCCCGTATAAAAAACCAGTTGAATAAAAAGTTGAAGACGATTAATCTTGCCGATCGTCATGGAAATTTAACCTGCTTACCATCAGAATTTAAGCTTTGATTTATGAAGTATTTGTGCTAGTTGATGGGCAAGAGCTTACACACACAACAACCAATACACACATATATATGTGTTTTATATCCATATCATGGTTGACAATCATACTCGAACACGAGGAACAACATATCGATCGATGAATATTTTACTTCTTAAAAATCAACTAAAGTGACTTCAATACTAGTCCTGTATACACAATGTCCATTTCTCATGAATATCACATAAATTGTTATTGTGGCAATTATTAAAATAATTAAACATTGGTTATACGTTTTGAAGACTTTTAACAATAAAGCTTGTTCACCCAGGAAATCCTGAAGGCAGCAGATTTTTGGTCGTCTTCGTTTTCAATGAACTTATAGTATTATACATGAAACTAGGGGTCAAATTTTAAATGGATTTAGAAATGACGGACAGAATTGATAAAAATGAATTGATTGAATTAGATTTGATCTGATTAAAACCAGATCAATAACGGTATAATATAAAAAAAAACACAATACACTTAGATAAATGTTAAAGAGTTATTCAGTCACAAATCAAGTTTTATTAACTTTAAATAACGAGAACAAATAGAAAGAAATGACAATTTCATATACTCGTACTTACTAGAATAAGACCAGTTTTATTATTACTCGTATCTTGTTGGTCGATCCCTAGCGACTGAGGGTCGTGGTCTATCCGGTCCATCTACTAGATTCTGCGCACGACGATCTTCACTGTGTATTTGTTTTGTTAGTCTTTCTCCAAATAATCTCAGGCCTCTTCTTCATCGTACTCAACACATCAGCCTTATCAATCCGTATTCTGTAATATATTATCACCCCATGTAATTTGCTTATGTAGTTTTACATAATTTATTCGACTCATTTAAAATATTTCAGGTTTTTTCCCACGTCCACGTTTCACTCCCATACATCAAACTTAGTACTGAAATGCAGTTGTGGACTAACATCGTAGCGAAATTTGATATTATTCTATTCAAAAATATGTATTTTAGTACCCCATCAACTTTGTTGCCTTTCGCTACACACCGTTCGATATCCTTCTTAACTCTTCTATTATTGTTTTGTATTGTATCTGAGAAAATAGTACCTAAGTTATAGAATTCCTCATAAATTTAAACCTTTTTATCATTAAAACTGACAAAAAAATAAGTGATTTTTCAATTTATGGACCATCACTTATATTGATTGTGTGTTGTTTACGGTTTTTTACCTTCGCATAACTGTTTATGTTCAATCTCATGAAAAATATTAGGTGTAAAAGTACTAAATCGAATTTCAAGAAGATATATGATAGATGATTATTTTGGAATGTTTTAAATGTTCAATCTCATGAAAAATATTAGGTGTAAAAGTGACTAAATCGAATTTCAATAAGGTATATGAGAGATGTATATTTTTTAACGTTTTAAATAATGTAAATTTTCCCAATCTCAAAACATATATAATAGATTCCAATTTTACAATCTCAAAATATTTAAAAATTCTAAATCAAACACAAAAGAAATATTGATGAAAACAAAAATTCAACAATTTTTTTTTTATCTGAATTAATTGTTTGTTTCAATTAGCATATTAATTTGATGTTGACTAATAATGTTCAATTTCTTTTTTAAGAAATTTTGTTTTTGTTTTTTTTTTATTTATTTTGATTCTTTCATTTAATTACTCGTATATTAATATACGTAACTTCAAATGAAACGCCCTCACTTTATGGAATTAAATTCTAGTAAAGTTTTTATTTTTTGTCAACATCGATATTAATTTTGATTCGTAAAATTATATTTTAATTAAGAAAGTAATGTAAAATAATAAATCGTTATTAAGTTAGTCCGTTTTCATAAATACTGCTTTCAATTATATATGACAAACTATAGGGAATCAAACTTCAAGATTTCAATTAAAAAAAAACTAAATAAATACAGGTGTTACGCGAAAAAAACAATACTCAATTTGAAAAAAAAAAAAATATGATAAATAAAAAAAAAATCAAAATGTATTCAGAAAATGTTAGGAAATAAAAGCGTCGTTCCCCGTCTTTATATAGAAAAGTTTCTTTATTTGTGCATGTATTTGATACACAGTTGGTTGAAGACTAGCATTTCACTACACGGGGACTTCGGATTCGACTCCAGATACAATAAAAAAGTTCCTATCTGGTTTTCTCTCATTAAAGACTCAAATTTTATTTTTGACAGGATTCAATAACATTTTACGTCCTTCAGGTTGTATTTTATACAGCAAAAAAGTAGTGAAATGCAAAAATAGTATTAATTAGATCAAAACTGGAAAGGTGTGGTTTGTGAAAATAGTTGCACATTTTTCAACCCCTTAATTTCCGATCATCTCATATTTTTTTTGTATGGAAGTTTTTTTTAATATTGTTTATTTAGATATGATGAGAAATCTGCCTGGTTTGAAACAATATTGATTTCTGCCTTTTTAAGTGATCATTCAGCCTAAAAACCATTAAAGTAGGTACACCATGGTCTGGCTGGCACATGACTGTGTACAAGTCGGCAATTACTTCCACAGTTTCTGGTGTGTCAATACTCGCAAGCTTTAAAGTTTGCAAGTAATATTACTTCATGAACTTTTTTAACCCCAATTAACCAGCACAATGAAATACGTACAATGATAATGAAGATTAAAAAAATCAAAGGTGAAGTTAATTTCAACCTCCATGACCTCATAAAACAGCTCGTATAATAAATGTACCTTATATATTATAATAAATTGATTACCTGAACAAATTAAACCCCTTTAATAAATAACTTACAAATAATTTAAACATTGTGAAAATTATATAGTATAATACTTTATTCATGCAATAATTAATTAATGATGAACAATTTTCAAAATTAAAGTTTAATACATAAACAAATGGTAGATTGAGTTAATTAATGAAATAATAAACTTGAACATGTTTTCCTAAGGGACCTTCCCATTTAAAAAATATGTAACTGAGAAGCACTTTGACAGGGGAACAGCAAGGAATTGGAGACTTTTGGAAGTCTTCAGACACGCATGTGAATAAATGGTGGGTGTGAATGTAAAGCGTGTTGTTTAACATGAGACTGACGTGTTGTTGAGATCATGGGGGATTTGGAATTGTGATTACTCGAGCTTTAAGTATGTTTAGAATGTGATTATATAAGTATTTTGGAAAAATACGAGTATATGGAGTATGGCATTAAGAAATGAGACCACTTAATTACAGGTTTAGCCATGTAAAATGGTTCCCTATACAGGTAGTCGTCGACTTACGCCCTACGCGACTTACGACTGTTCGACTTTACGACCACAATCCGCGATCCGCTTCCAAGATGTCTGCAACAAAGAAAATGTGAATTTCTCAACGTGCCAAGAAACAATGAAAGGATTTTGATTTGAAAACAAAAATGATGGTAATTAAGCAGTACGAAGGAGGAAAAAAAGTATCTACCGGAGCAAATTTTTAATGGGGATGAAACGAAATTATTCTGTAAACGAATTCCAACACCCGTTTACATCCATATAGAAGCCCAAAGCATGCCTGAATTAAAAACTTAAGAAAATAGGTTGACTCTGCTGCTTGGCGGAAACATCGCGGGTTTCAAACTCAAGCCTTTAGTAATTTATCAATCAGAAAACCCGCGAGCATTCAAAAATGTAAACAAGCACACACTGCCCGTGTACTTTCATTCTAATAAAAAAACATGGATGACAAAGACCCTATTTGAAGACAGATTCGTGAATTGTTTTATTCCTCAAGTTCATGAATATTGTGGGGAGAGTAAAATTCCTTTTAATATTTTGATGCTGGACATCCACCCAATGTGTCTGATCTTCATCCTAACGTGAAAGTAATTTTTTTGCCGCCAAACACAACTCCACTCATTCAGCCTGGACCTGTACCAAGGTTATACTGCTACATTTACTGCTAGAGCCTGGACCTGGACCAAGGTATACTACTACATGGACCAAGGTTATACTGCTACATTTAAGGCTAACTATCTCAGAATAACTTGTTGATGCTGATACAGAGCTATTGTTGCGAGAGTTTAGGAAGCAGTACGATTTTCTTAGGTGTACCAAAAATATCGCTCCTGCCTGGGAGACTATGACAAAGAAGTGCATGAATGGCATCTGAGAAAATTGTGATGAGCGTTACGCAAATACTTGAAGAATTCGAGTAGCATATTTTTTAAAATTAATCCTAACAAATTTAAAAATAAAAAGCAAAGCAATACGTAAATATATCCGAATATTAGGAATGCTAATGATAAAGAAAACATAGACAAACTCGAAAAATAATAAAAAAAGAAACCTCATAAACGACAGTGATGATACGCTGATTATAATAAGAACATAGAAAACAGTCTTATGTTATGATATCATCACGCACTATAATTCACATGTGTATCGAAATTATTGCATAAACCGACTTACGACCAGATCAACTTACGACCTGTTTATCGGACCCGATTGTGGTCGTAAGTCGACCTGCATTCGCAAATGATAGGTTTATGCATTGTAATGTATGAGTAACTTTCAGTCCCATCAAAACGCTTTAAGTCGTAAATGTTGTTTACTAAAATTTAAATACTAAGCTTGTGACGCCATATTTTAAAAAATGAACTTTGTAAGCAGTTTCAGTGGATGTTTGAAAAGTAGATGTTGTTGCGTAAAGAAAGATCCTTCACCGAAATTTCCTTAATCTTGGAACTTGACTGGGAAACTGGTTATCCATTTATATTTTATCTTAAGTATTGTTTTTTTATTTGCTCTGTTATTTTGTATTCTCGTTACCCTTGATAGATTTAAGTTTTTCCCTTTCAAGTTTTGTTTTGTTAATTGAATTTAATCCATTGTATTTGATTATTTTTAGACTTAAAGTGTCGTATCGGCAGTTTCATGCTTCATATTTTGATAGATCTTGAAACGATAGATTTTTGTAAGATGTTTATAAGTTATATTTTATTTTTTAAGTTTTATTGTGGTTTGTAAAGTACATTTAAGTATCGTAGATTTTGTTAGTAAAATAATTTATTTTTTATAAACAAATTGTGTTATATGTAGCGATAGACAACACATTAAACGATGCACTAAAACTTCTATATTTGAATCAGAAAGCACCAAAACTGCTAAGATGATAGTCCACAACGGTAGTTCAGAAAAAAACTTTATATAAACATGATCATGGACTGAAAGGAGACAAATCAATACTAAAGAAATGCGTAAACTGAGTGAAATATACGGAGGGACAATGTATGCCCAAATACGGATGAATGTGATTTTAGGGTTACGTGTTGACAAAGATGAAAAGAGCATTATGAGATGGTTTGGGCGTATAGAACAAATAAATGAAGAAATACTAAAAAACACGTATAATTCAAATGTGAGTAGACAGCGTGGTAAAGGAAGACTATGGATATTATGGTTGAATCAAGTAAACTGTGTTTTGAAAGATGTTACCGTAATAAGTCAGAAATCGTAAAAGTGATGTGAGAAGATGCGTGGGTGTAGAAGAGGCGAATAATGTGTGTCAAGATAGGAAAGTATCGCGCTCTGCCCTCTCTACTTATCCAGACATTGAAATGTGATGGTAGATGTGTATGTATTTGGCCGCTTATGCAGTAAAAGTTGTATAATAAAAAGTTTAAATATATTTGTTTTGTAAAGTAAATAAATAATTGCGAATCTCGATAAGGGGTGAGTAGTAATAAAAAACACAAAAAAAAAGAAACTTATAGTCAATGCAGTCTTCCGTTAAGGGTAAATTGATTCCCCCATTTATTTTATTACCCCCACAATTAACCTAATTCTTCAGACTCGTCGGCAAATATCATTAATATTGATTTCGGCACAAAAAACGCGGGATTTCAGAGGCGATAAATAACGAGGCCGACACCCCCGCGTTACTTTTCCAAACAAGAAGCATTTCTGTCGCCGTCCCCTCTGACCGATGCCTTCTTCGTCCTTTTTTACAAGGTGGTTAAGATGAAATGGACTTGAATAAACAAACAATATCCAACTAACATTTTTCTTTAAAAAAAATTACATTTACCCTTTTCAAGCAATGTCAGTAAACTATAATATAATCAAAATAGTGTATAAGTTTTAATATAATATTAATGTGTTGGATTGAAATATGGATGCAAAAATAATGAAACAAGACGGAATAAATTAAGTAAAAATGTGCGCGTTGTGAAGAATATGCAACATTGTGTTAGTGCATAGGGAAATGTATTTATGTAGGATTAATGTTAAGTAAAGATCAACAAATAAGATTGGTACAAAACGAGTATATTGTGGGGTTTTAGAAATGTTGAAAAAAATATCATAGATGAACAACCTATAATATGAACGTGAGTAGCAATCATGTCTGAGGAAGACCGGAAAAAAGGATTGTTGGACATATTGAATGAAATGTTGAAATAAGGAAAGTTCAGAGAAAGAGGAATCAAAGGAGTTTAATGATAAATTATGTCATGATAGGGCAATTTATTATTCTGTAAGCTATCTGTAAGCCTCGATAAGGAAAATATGTGTTGATAAGTACATGTGTAATAAATTAAGGTATTCATATATTGAACTGAGAATTCCATATCGTAAGATGCCCAGAAAACAGATATATACTTAAATGATAGCCGAAGATTTATAGGATACATATTGGCAGACCTCAGATATTCAGGTCGTAAAATCGGCAATTAGCTGGGAAGAATAACGCTGGAAACAGGCAGGTTATTGAGGAAGGCCAAGGTCTAACACTGTACAAAAGGCAATACTGTGTTGAAGATTATACCAGTTGGTATGGTAAACGATATATTCATAACAGCTTATAGGGTTAAGATTAACAAACCCAGTTACTACTGCTATCATGTAGCACCAGTATTCTGATGTACAAGATATTGATAAGACCACTGCTTACCTACTCGCTGATCGGAATGTTGGGCATTTCTATGAGTGATTCCTGAACATGGTTGACGAGCAATTTCTGAACATCCTTGAAAAAGGAATTCTGTGCGTGATTCGTGGTGGATCCGATACAACCAGGAACCATATCACTTCCAATACCAATATATCTCTTATCGTTTAGTTATGAAGATTCCATTGTGTGGGCCATTTTGTAAGAATTGGTAATAGCTGACCATCGAGGAGATTTTGTATTTTAGAGACTAGACGTACAAACCGTAGATCTCTTTGCAGATCAAAGTTTCTCTGGATGAACAGTGTTACTGAGAATGTAAGCAGAGTGAGGGTACATAGCTAAAAAAAACCTGACACAGGATAGAAAGGAATGAAAATGATTTTGGGACAGGCTAAGGACCCATTCGGGGATGTACAACTTTTGCTGATGACGATTTGGTCACGATGTTATGTGAAATGGATTATTTTTTAACTGAATATAACCATGAAATACATATTTAATCATTTGGATTTCTATCTTTTGTATGTGAATACTAATTGGCATTCGACGTTTTCATTCTGAATTTCATTTTTTTTAAACGTGTATTGTAGGTTGGATGCTTTGTGCATATTAACGTTCAAATATATTTATGTGGCGACGCCTGCCCTTTGGGTTTTGATGCGTTAAACTATGTAACATATTTAGTTTTGCAGTAAGACACCAAGTCGGAAGCATCATAAAAAGGAATTTCATTTTGTTATAAATGGAATTAAGGCAATAAAAGTAACACATTTGACTTCACATAATGTAAACATAAAACATTTTTTAAATATATCGGTGATCTAGTTGGTAAAATGCTTCTCTTTCCCTGAAAAAAATAAATAAAAATTAAACAGCGATCCTAGTATATTTGATCTGGGCAGAGGTTCCGGTAGTATTCCCAAAACATGACGAACTTTGAATATATGCATACTTTAGTGGTTCTAAACGTAAGGGTTAAATTATACAACCCATTTTTTTTATGATTACTCAGAAATCACTTAATCTGGACTGGTTAAGTTTTCGAAGAAATTACATTATTCTTTACACTTAGACGTGAAGCACGAGAAAACTTTTGATTGAATGGAAAGACAGCAAAATTCCAATCCAAAAGAAAACGAAATATTTAAGAGTTACTAAGACGTGTCGCTTGCCTTCAGGTTAATCTGTAACAAAATACACTTTCAATTCCTTTTTAAATGTTGTAATTGAAACTCCAAACATCGACTATCTGTTGGCTACGATATTCAACATACTCGTACATACATCATTTGAGGTACATGGCCACGCGAATAAGTGCGAAAAGTCACCGTTTCGATCTCCGCGCTGTGCTTTCTTCCCTCAAATGACACAGGAATATCTTCCGCCTAGTATTCGGGGGTTAAAGAATACCTATGTCTTCAGTCATATCTGTTCTTTGAAAAAATAAGAAAAAGTGCGCTTTGATTATCTGATTTCAATGTCATATGATTCAGTACGCGAAAACAAAAAAAAATCACAGCTTTAATTTCCAAATTAATTGACGTTAAAATGCCACGACGATGCATGTATCGTCAATTTGGATTTGTCGATAAGTGCAATACGAATAAAGAAGATTCAACATTCACATGCAGTTATTAGAAATTTCAAATATATCAAAATATGGGTTTTTTATGGTTTCGATCCTTAACTTATTTATCATAATATATTCATAAGAGTTTTGAGCAGATATGTTACAATAAAAATAACACTTAAAATATGACCTTGAGGAGGCCATATGGAAAGGATGGAAAATTTAAGAATTTCCTACGTGAAAATGCATAAAATACTTGCTGGCAGTTGTTCCCCAGGAAGATTTCTAAAAATATTGAAGGATGGCTGGATAGCGACATTTCAAACAAGCTGTTTTGATGAAAACATACCACAAATCTAACTTAAGATAAATAAAAAGATGATCCTTTTTTCATAAAAACGTGCACTTTATCATATATTTTTTGATTTGTTGTATCTAACAACAAAATTTTCTGGAACGAAAATAACTAGATTGTTTGTAAAAACTAACACAGGTGTCTCGAAAGCGACGAAAAGACAAGAATAAAAAGTTTGATTACTATGCATGAGGGAAGTTTCCGAATACAATTCTGGCTGAGAAGACAGCTTAAATTTATGGATGTTCGAATACTTTGATAGATACAGAAACTCGGTGTAAAGTTGAAGGTATACTCGTATTTGCCTACTGCCTTTTTACTTTAAAAATCCTGGAATAGGGGAGTAATGGCACGGTTTGAAAGGAGGGAATAATAATTATCGCCGTTTTAGAATGATCGGTTCCCGAATGATATGCGGGATTTATCAGGCAAATGATCTATTGGATTGGGTATTTCAAAAGGGGAGTAGTTTGAGGTTCGATTTCTAAGGGTTGCCTTTGAAATATGATCAATGTGCTCAATTTAATTTGCGGAAGTGTTTCGCCACATTTTGATGTTTGAAAACGGAGTGTCGAGAGTATTCCTGAGCCTCCGTGGTCTAGTTGATTCCCGGGTGAAGTCGCATGTTTTCTAGCTGAGCGTTACGGGTTTGATTTCTGTTGGAAATAAATCTATTTTTAAGAAGCTTCGTATCTTGTTTTCACTTAGGTCTGCTTTAACATTTTTGTACTTAATTGGGACATTTTTATATTAAAAACAAAACACAAAACATTTGTGTGTCAAATCCCAGCATTGATGCAAGTACCTGAATACGCACAAGTTAATTCAAGACTATAATTAAAATTCGATTCATATCCCTGTTCTATCTTACGAGCACTTGTTTAGCATCATAGCTAGTTTGGTTTTACCATTATCCAAGTTATGAAAACTGTTTATGTGATAAAAACTTATAATACAAAATTTAGATAGCACAACTTTATTTCTTTGTAACAGAATTATTTTGTTCAGTATACAACTGATCGTGGGACCGACATTTTTATTAGAATATTTCATTCTTGTTTTTTATAATATCTTTTACTTTTTAAAAATGATAATACAAATAAAATGATAATTTATGTACTCCCGTTTAGAGAGCAAATACTCATTTTTCCTTTATGTAAACATTCCTAAGAAAAAAAGGGGATCTTGAGGTATTCCCAAAAACGCTTAATTAAAAAATCAAGTTGAGTACAGGTATAGGAAGGTTCTGCGGTCATTAGATTAGGAACTTTCCTATATATACGTATTTCTAGAAAAACACATTTGGTTTGTAAACCGCAGAACACTTATTAAAGGAAGACGGACTATGAATAAACATTTGTAGATCTTCCAATATGTGATAATAACACTTTCGGCTTTACGTGGAGTGTAGTGTACGTGTGTAATGATTATATAACTATGGGAAACGGATGAATGGAAGCAGCAGAGCTAAAACGCAAAATATCTAGTATTCATTTTATCGAAAGTAAAAGCTGACGTGAGGAAGGAAAAGCGATGAACTGGAAATGTTTATAGACTGTGCTTGAGTAGTGCGCTAGACCATGATAGGAGAAACGTTGAATATTTTCAGTGAGATTTGTTGGGGTAGCGGAACAGTATAATAATCTTATAAAGTAGCGATAAAACATTAACGTTTTCTTTCTTTGAACTAATTTAATATTTGAAGATATTATTATAAGTGTTAAAAATATATTTTCTGACGTAAAATATGTACCACAAGCAGACCGTTTGGAGTCGTAGATTTCAAGATTTTTTTCGGTACTATTCATTCCGAATCTACGGTGTTGTAGTAATTTTCGGTACTATTCATTCCGAAACTACGGTGTAGTAGTAATTTTCAGTACTATTCATTCCGAAACTACGGTGTAGTAGTAATTTTCGGTACTATTCATTCCGAAACTACGGTGTAGTAGTAATTTTCGGTACTATTCATTCCGAAACTACGGTGTAGTAGTAATTTTCAGTACTATTCATTCCGAAACTACGGTGTAGTAGTAATTTTCGGTACTATTCATTCCGAAACTACGGTGTAGTAGTAATTTTCGGTACTATTCATTCCGAAACTACGGTGTAGTAGTAATTTTCAGTACTATTCATTCCGAAACTACGGTGTAGTAGTAATTTTCAGTACTATTCATTCCGAAACTACGGTGTAGTAGTAATTTTCGGTACTATTCATTCCGAAATTACGGTGTAGTAGTAATTTTCAGTACTATTCATTCCGAAACTACGGTGTAGTAGTAATTTTCGGTACTATTCATTCCGAAACTACGGTGTAGTAGTAATTTTTGGTCTCTATAAACTTGTATTGAATTGTTTGTATATATAACATATATTTTGTACCATATGATCTTTATTCAATAAAAGGTAAAAGATAAAATAATGGAATGTTAAATTAAAATTTCTCAAAAGAACAAATAATTTATTGTGTATTTGATATTTTTGCATAAAATTTACTTCTAATTGACTTTTTACTAAGTTCAAACTAGCAGCAGTCTCAAAATATTTACAGTAAAAATATTGACTAGTTTGAAATTTTGCAATGGAATATAACATAAAATTCTCGTCGGAAGGTGAGCGTTTTATAATTAATTGAATTTGCTTTTACACGTAAACTTACAATTTTTTATATGACCTATTCAACCGAATTTGATAATTCTCAACCAATGAACAATTAATAAGTGATTTCATGAATTAATTATACAAAATACATTCTAAAAGCTCACGCTTTCAAAATTTGGGATACCATATTTATCAAATAATTTTCGAAAAATTAAAGTATTGAATACATATGATGTTGAATGTAAATGATAGCGTACTTTGACGTTATTGTTTGTCAAAAGTAGATCACGTATTAGAGTGAACAATACATATACTGAGTGGTTTAAAATTTCAAAAGGGGTTAAATGAGGATGTGTTTGTCGCACAAGAATTCAAGTGTGAACAAATTTCAGAAGTCAAAAGGTGCCATACTTATGTCGAATGGGAAGATGTGCGGATCGCTGAATGCTTATGACATTGTAATGTTAGTGGATAATAAAGATGAATTATAAAGTTTGAAAGATGTGAGATTTTTTTTAATATGCAATCCATTCCAAACTTAGAGACCTGAGAATAAATATAGCAAAATCCTAAGTCATGGTAATAAAAAAGTTTGAAAAGTTAAAAAATAAATGCAGTATATGGAGGAATTTGTAAGACTGAAGTGATTTGAGAATTTCTGCTATTTTCGTTATATTTTCATAGATGATGAATGAGTTAAGAGGGTTATTAAATAACGTGTCGCGCTAGAAACATCTATACTCGAACAGGACAATATTGAAATCTGCTAACATTATAGTCCACAATAGTATTTCAGTACCAACATTGATGTATGAGAATTAAACGTGGTTGTAGAAATATACTGAAAGAAGTTGAATTAATACTGTAGAAATGCGTGCACTGAGAAGAATACATGGGAAACCAATGTATGATAGAATATGAACAATGAAGTAATTAGGGATGAATTACCTCCAGGCTGATGTGCTGAGTAAAATGAAGAACATTACTTTGAGATGGTTTGGGAACGTAAGATAAATAAAAAAAGAAAGATCAACAAGTAAAATACATATTTAACAAAAATATGAGTGAAAAGCGTGCTAAAGGAAGACCAAGAAAAGTATGGTTGGATAAAGAGATTGATATTTTGAAAGTAAAATAACGTAGAAAGTCAGAGAAATTGTAGAAGTTGTATGAGGGGGTGTAAGGGTGTAGAACAAACGAGTGTTTCTCGATATATGAAAGTCAGGTACTATATTATCTCTGCCTACCTGACAGGGAAATGGCATGATGGTATGTATACAAGTTTTGCCACTTGAAAAATGTCGCAATCTTTTAAATCAGCTAACTTTTAGGCACCCAGGTGTCAGTACAATAAAAACATCAGAGGAAAAAAGCATGAAAGTTTATGTACGAGGAGTTCGGGATCCACTATCAATCGATCCCGAATACGTTGGTAATAAGCAAATATGCCAACAGCTTGGTTACAATGCTAGCAATATTGTAGTCAGTTGTAATATACTTTCGTTGTACACAGTACAACCTGGTGGGTTCATTGCTAATGTGACAATTTAGTCCAACCAACCAGGAAGATGTTTAACAAGCCTAAAGTAAAAATAAGACGCAAACTTTTTATTAAAATCTGAGCACAAAAGGGAATCGAATCCGCAATTTCTGGATCACGGCAGTCGTCAAGTCTAGATCCCTACTTTGCAGAAAATGTTTACTTAAACTTTTGGGAAAACGTATAAAATTCTTGGCAATGGTCTCAAACACAGTGATATTATGGTAGAGACTCGAAAAACAATAGTGACGTGAAAAGGGAAAAAATAATGGGTAAGTAATGGGGTAGAAGAACGTGTATATAGAAAATCCATCCCCACGTCCCTATACGTGGAAATAAAACTAGTAAGCGAGGAGACTGCCTCCACCGTTAGTTTTATACTGAAAGGACACATGACTGGATGACATGACAACGCCTTCACTTGTGATTATAAATTTATTTATTTGAAATATATTTCGATAGTTTTTTTCTCAGGAAAAGAATAATCTGTACATATTAAGGTTCAATGACTTTTCAAAAGGTTAAGGTTCTGTTACTTTTCAAAGGTCAACGTAAATTAACAATTAATGCCTAATGAATAAAATGTTTAAAATCAATTTTACTCCTTTCACTCCATTGAAATAAAATAATCCATTAAATATAAAGATTGTTTGTATTAATGGCATAATCTCCAACATCAATTTTTTACATAACGTTAATTTTTTTAACTGTTTCGTGTAACTCAAGAGGATTTTCTTGTAACTTTCGTCATTCGGATTTTTTTATATTATAAAACAAAACCATAATATATTAGCCCCTTTTGCGGTTCCTGTACCGAAACTTAGCCTATATGTACTAACATTGGGGGAGGCTTTGTGGCAACTAGTTATAAGCAAAAGCTCTTCTAATTGAAGGTGTTGACGGATTTTATTCAAGAGAAAAAGATTGAGAAATAAGGAAAGAGAGAGAGAAATATACAGAGGGAGAGAGATATGGATAGATCGGCTAAGGAAGAGTTGGGGCGAGGAAAAGTGTGAGTGGGAGGAAGAGTGAGAGGAGGAGGGGAGGGAGTGTCAGAGGGAGTATGAGGGAGAGAGAGGGAAAAAGATTTATAAACAAGTAATCCAAACGAAGATTTAAAAATATTGTTATTTATTTTATCAAACACCGTATATTCCACTTTTTGTAACGGTATAACCCTACCGGTTTCAACGCTTTCACCTCATCATCAGGGGAGTACAACCAAGTCTGGGTGACAAAATAGGGTGTCATTCTATCAATGACCCAAACTTATAATAATAGCAAAAAAAACATTAATTGACTTGACTGAGTATTTGTATAAATCTTTTTTCAATTAAAAATAAATTACTCATTACTTTTTACTAGAAATAAAAAAAGGTGTATAACAAGCACTTTAATATTTAAATAATAACCAATAATGATTTGATTTATTATAAGTGTCTTGTACAGCCTTATTATTTTTTTCTTTCTAATCTTAAAATCAATCTAAATAATGACAATATAATTCAAACCAGAAACGGAAAAAAATAGAAAATTATATAAATACAGAAGAAGAGTCCAGTTATGGAAACTTTATGTTGATATGACAATTCACCTTGCTAAGAGTGCTTAATGAGAACCAAACTAGAATGTTTTTAAGACAATTCACCTTGCTAAGAGTATTTAATGAAAACAAAACTAGAGTGTTGCCTGCATTTAGAGAAATTGCGGCGCAGGGAAATCGCATTTTTCAGTTTTTTAAGTATTCCGTTGGATTGATTGTGATTGATGCAATCTCTGTCCAGTTTTTGTGTGTTTCAATTAAATTATACAAATATATTTAATACGTTATTTGTGTATTGATTGATATCTGTCAATACTCACAAGTAGCTGCAATTAAAACTTATGAAACATTATACGAGTATATGTTGTGGTTCAGTTTTGATAAACTGTTCTTATTAACTTGTCCTTGGTGCTCAAATCTCCCATCAGCTCTGAACTCCTTTGAATTAATTCAATAACAAGTGAACCCGGAGTGGCTTAATAGTGTTGATAGGGGTTGTAAAGGCATATTATAGTGAATAATATCTGCCCCAATTTTATATTTTTTCAAGAATTTCATGTATGGGTAATTTTTTATTCGTAATCATAATAATAATATCACGATAATTTATATAGCACTATTTCGATAGCAGACTCTCCTCATGGGTGCTAAAACTCAGATTTCAAACCCAGTATTATTGACAGATTAAAAATATTACAAAATAAATGTGTATAAATTGAGTGTAAAGTTAGGAAGTCAGTGGCTACGGCCATTGCATAAGGGGTTTTCTCGCATCTGCATTTGTTCTGAAAAACACATTTGGTAAGATTAATGCAAAAAAAATATCAATGTAAAACGAGCTAAAAAATAATCGTTGTAGATATTCCGATGTGTGATAGTAAGACATTCGATGTTAGGTGAAGTGTTCATATTTTATTGTATATTATTGTATGACACTTTTGTGAGAAACAATACAACCTGTATGCTTATTGTTATGTGGTAAAAAATCTGGATTCCAGCGGGATTTGAACCCGCAACCTCCGGGCTGTCAACGGAGATCGTCATCGTTCATAATACCGCCGAGGTATTTAAATAAATGAGTATGATACGTCAATGTGTTGATGTATCTTAAAATGAGTATTATCAGTCAGTCACCTTAGAATAGGTGCTGATCTAAGTGGGACAGCGGGTATAAGCTATCGTTGAGAAAAGTGTTGATATTTCTATAAAATAAAAAAAATTAAAACATGAAATTTGAAATTGGTTTCCAGTAAAGCGGCAATATTTTTTTTGTTCGAAATTCAATATCTTATTTTATAAAGTATTTTTGAATTGAAAATATTGTATACAGTTTTGCTGTATTAGAATTTCGAGAAGTGGAAAATGCTTTCAGAAAATTCTCTGTTACGAGGCTCAAAAGATAAAAAACATGTTAAAAAAGAAAACAATCGAGCAACTACGAAGAGTTCACACGCAATAAAAATATTACAAGAAAGAACAATTAAGTGTTGATCGTTATGATTTGGTTTTTTTTCAGAAAATTCACTGTTTTACTCATAATTACAATATATGAAACGCAATAAACTGATTACAAGAAATAACAATGAAGTGTTCTTCGTTATGATTTGGACTTTTTGATTTTAAACTATTTTTTTATCATAAGAATATGGAATGTCAAATAAATATATCAATAATAAATTAATTATATGTGGGTTGCTAGTTACAATTTCCTGATAGAAGACTTTTTTTTATCGTAAGAATATGGAATGTAAAATAAATATATATAAAAAAAATCATGACTGTTTCAATTTTCTGATAGAAGATAATTTTTTATCATAAACATTTGGAATGTAAAATAAATATATCAAGAATACATAAATTATAAGTGAATCGTTAGTTTCAATTACCAGAAAAAATATAATTTTTTATCATAAAAATATGGAACGCAAAATAAATAGATCAAGAATAAATTAATTATGTGTGGATCATTAGTTTAAATTTTCTGAATAAAGTCTATTTTTTATCATAAGAATATGGAACGCAAAATAAATAGATCAAGAAGAAATAAATTAATTGTGAAGTATTAGTTTCAATTTCCTGATACAATACTATTTTTTATCGTAAGAATATGGAATGTAAAATAAATATATCAAGAATAAATTAATTATGTGTGGACAGTTAGTTTCAATTTTCTCATAGAAGATTGTTTTTTTATCACAAGAATATGGAACGTAATACAAATAATGCAAGAAATATTTATTAACTATATTTTATCATAAGATTTTATCATAATTTAATGAAAAATAAATATTATATGAATTAAATAATGAAATGGGGATCGTTAGAATTTGATAATACACTGTTTTAAATCATAAGATTATGTAGCTTAAAAAATAGTTCCATTAACACAATGAAGTTTTTATCATCATAGTGTGGATTTTTTGATAATTTACTATGTTTTCATCATAAATATATGGAACCTAGTAAAAATATAACAAAAAATACTCATTTAGTGGTGATCGTTAAATGCAGTATAACCTAGTGGGCTTATTGCTATTAAACAATCTCTTCCTACTAACTGAAATCAGTTAAACGAGTCTTAAGATGGAACCCAACTAGAACAAGTTTTAAAAAACAATGTCCCAATTGAAATCGATAGTCAATCCCCAAATTGAAACTCAAACGTCTCATTAATTAGGTCATGAGGGCCGTCATTTTATTGCCATGTGATGAATCTCTTAAAATCAACAAAACATGAAATAAAGGTCTGAAAACAAAACCTGCCCGATACATTTTTTTAAATGGATACTTACTGGAATCGAAATCGCAAAGTCTATGTCAAAAGACAGGTGTCATACCAAACAACGTCTTATTAGGTAAAATATACTTCTTTCCATCGTATTGTATTATGCTGTGATTTCACCGAACGTAGAATAACTTGGTGGGTTTATTACCATATGGAAAGTTCTCCCAACCAACCAGAAATATGTTTACGAGGCCTTAAGTGTAAACCAAACTGTAACCCTTACAAACGGCACCAATAGAAATAAAGCCCGCCACCTCGAGGCAAGAAGACATACGTGTTAGCAATTAGGTCATTGAGGTTGAATATGACGTTTATGCAGTTTTATTATTTTGGACATAAAAAAATAGGCAGCAAAGGGAATCGAAACCACAACTTCAGATTTAAGGTAAGTTTTTATATGACAACTGAGAATATCATTATGTTTTTTTAAATGGATTGTTATTTTATACGTACCTGGAATCATTAATTATATAAGCGTTTTTAATGATCGCTTAAATAACAAAAAAACATAAATACACAAAAAAATCACACGCATAAAACACCCATGCATAAACATCCTAAATAACACACGCATTCTTGAATTAACAATTACAAATAAAAGTACGCGCTGAAGCTTACAATTTAAAATGTATACCAAAGACAAAATTTTTCACATGAACTTTAGAGTAAAATTTTTAACTCAAGTGAGAAAGAAACGAGAAAAAACAAACTAATTGTAGAAAGTGCTTTCTCAAACGAAGGTTGAACTTTACTGCGCGCATAGTAATTACTGTGAAAGGACAGGGCTGAAAAGCTTTTTGTACAGAATATATAAAGAAAACGAGAAATGAACAGCGGGAGCATTTAGACTCGGTTATGTTTCGTCGCGCTTAGCTTTATCGCGTTTCTTCACGGAACCATTTAATCGCGAAGCTATTTTAACGATGTTTCATCGCAAAAACACAACAAACTGTAATATGTTAAAATGACGAAGAAATGAAATATTTAAAGAATAATATTATATAATATACCTGCACGTAAAGTAAAATATATATCGTCTTATAAATATTGGTGTCAATCGGAGTTTGCAATCATATGTGCTCGAACCAGGGAGGAGGAAGTTTTTAAGTAATCTAATATAGTCTCGACGATTAACTCCCAAGACCGGTCTGAATTTGAAAGATTGTGAGAGCAGACGAATCTTAGGTATGTTGACTAATCTTCTAGGGAGTACAAAAGAGAGAAATGCTCTGTGGAACCCATGAATCAAGTCGGAGCTCCTTGGTATGTACGCAATGCTACACTGCACAACAACACTAGACTATAATAATTGGGAGATTTCAATATTTTATTACTTTTAGATTCCCCTTTCATTTTACTCAAGCCCTTATATTAACAAACACCTCTTTTGAAATCGATCGATTTTAGTCCGTGATTCACAAAATGCCGTACCAAAATATTTGAGTCTTTCTACTTGATCGATTATTAGGATGAATACAATATTGTCTCATAGCCATGTTCTTCAAAACAGCCGCATATGAATATCCTTATATGTAAAATCGTCGTCGTTGCTGTGCTTTGAAGTCAAGAAATTCCTCGCCATCCCAACACAATTGATACCGCTCCCCGTCTGATATGACACAGTTTCTGGGAGAACGGCTCAATTCCCAAAGCACATGTTTTGTCGCAGATGTTATGTTAAATTATTCACTGAGTCATCGCCACCTTGCAGCATGTTTGCATGCTCTCAGCTGGCAGTTCAACTCTCGTCTGACGGCTGTACCACCATGAGCCAGTCAACAAATATCACTTCACTTACCTTGATCCAGAGCTGTCAACTCCCAATCAACCACACACAAGTTCAATGATTCACAAATACAATTCTTAAATCTTTTTTTCTGGCCTCCAACGTTTCGTTTGCTCAGTACTTCCCCATACAGGGCACACTTACCATGCGAATTAATGTATAATAAATAATAAGGAATATAGGGAAACACAAAACGCCTCCATTCATGTTGGTTAACTCAACGCTGTCCCACATCCCAGCCATAATGTGTGACAATGTGGAGGTGTCAAGGTTATTAGAGCTTGAAATAAAAAGTTGTTTTTTGGCAAAGTTACCAACTCACAATATATATATATATATATATATATATATATATATATATATATATATATATATATATATATATATATATATATATATATATATATATATATATATATATATATATATATATATATATATATATATATATATATATATATATATATATATATATATATATATATATATATATATATATATATATATATATATATATATATATATATATATATATATATATATATATATATATATATATATATATATATATATATATATATATATATATATATATATATATATATATATATATATATATATATATATATATATATATATATATATATATATATATATATATATATATATATATATATATATATATATATATATATATATATATATATATATATATATATATATATATATATATATATATATATATATATATATATATATATATATATATATATATATATATATATATATATATATATATATATATATATATATATATATATATATATATATATATATATATATATATATATATATATATATATATATATATATATATATATATATATATATATATATATATATATATATATATATATATATATATATATATATATATATATATATATATATATATATATATATATATATATATATATATATATATATATATATATATATATATATATATATATATATATATATATATATATATATATATATATATATATATATATATATATATATATATATATATATATATATATATATATATATATATATATATATATATATATATATATATATATATATATATATATATATATATATATATATATATATATATATATATATATATATATATATATATATATATATATATATATATATATATATATATATATATATATATATATATATATATATATATATATATATATATATATATATATATATATATATATATATATATATATATATATATATATATATATATATATATATATATATATATATATATATATATATATATATATATATATCAGAATAACACGATTTCCTTTATGTTTTAATAAGAAAAAACACTTGTGAGTGATGTAATAAACCGTTTCAAAATAGATTAAGCCAAATAACTGGAAAAAAAATAAAAATAAAGCACGTAAAGTAATATGACATCAAAAGTATCCATAGATATTATGTGACAAACAAAGTGGCAGACGAGTGTTCCACGAATCAAAATATTTTTAACCAGTTTGGAAATGTCGAATGCTGCTTTCATCTGATACTTTTACTTATTAATTGTACTGTTGAATTTATTGTTTATTTTCATTATGGCTAAAATATTTATTTTACTGTGGTAAATATTTAAGAAGGTTATTCAATCCAAAAATATATACATACCATAACGCCATGCCCCTATTAGAATAGGCAGATATGACAGATCTCCACGTCTTTCTATCAATGCCCACAGCTCTCACCAGATTCACAGTCATACATCTCTTCTTAATATCCTAATTCTTATGTTTTCATGTATATTCTTTAAGAAAAAGCCAACAAGAATTATTTTTCTCTAAATACTTATCCTGTACAATTCCCTTCTTTTCCTTTTTGTTAAGATTTATCTTTTGTTAAAAAATTCGTAATTTTTAATCGAATAAAGTATTATTTTATAAAGTGTGGGACACGGTTATGTAGGTATACCAATTTTTTTATAAACCATAACTGGTTAATTGGACGAAATTGCTTTAAAACAATAATTATGTCAGATGTATGAACATGAAAGTGTTGAAATCATTTTATTTACATGGTTATACGAGTATACGGTAAATCTGGAAGGCTTCTCGAAATACAACAAATTTTTCCAACCACTTACTTTAGATACGTATTATTGTTTGAATTCATTACAGATTATATAAAAAAGTATTTATCTAAGCTCAAGTAATGAAATACTAATCTCTTAACATTAATGCTAGAACTAGATAAAAGGAGTTCGTTAGGAAAACGTTTTCTGAATAATGATATTTTATATATTTATTTATTATTAGACATGACAAGAAATATACATAATTTGCGAAAAAACAACAGGTAATTTAATTTGGACATACATTATTTTAATGGATCTGGGTTTGTCGCCTTTCATTTGTCGTATCCCCAGTAAACAAGGCTTTTGCCTGTATCTCACTGAGGATATTTAGCATGAAAAAATAAATCGATACTTCTTTCCGATTTTTGATTACACAAAAACAAAACCCCGTTGCACGTTCTCATCAACCTGACAAACAGTGACACTCAATTACAACTGGAAACATCATGCGGAATCAAACTCTTCACACATCATCACTCCAGAAGGACCAAAAATGTTCATCCTATAATATACCGCACACAATCATAAGAATAAAAATAAAAATATTGTAATTTATTTTAACAAACACTGTTTATTCCACTTTTTTTTTTTTTTTTTTTTATGACGGTATAACCCTACCGGTTTCAAGGCTTTCACCTCATCTTCAGGGGAGCGTAAACAAGTCTTGTTTACGCTCCCCTGAAGATGAGGTGAAAGCCTTGAAACCGGTAGGGTTATACCGTCATAAAAAAAAAAAAAAAAAAAAGTGGAATAAACAGTGTTTGTTAAAATAAATTACAATGTCTTTAAACCTCCACAACGTTAATGCCTTAACTATAAACAACATAAAAATAAAAACAAAAATATACAGAAACACAAATACAAAACAACAAAAATTAAAACAACAAGAAGAAACCCACGCTCAAGAGCTCACACAATTTTTTTTCCACACGTCATTCACCCTGAAAGCCCAAGTACTCAAAATCCTGCCGCAATAATAACCACGCTCCAATCGACTGTCTAAATGGTTTTCCTCCCTTTATTTTTATTGAATTCGGCACGCCATTGTATGTCATGGGAGCCAAATAAGCATATTGCCTTTGGGCAAAAGAGGTTTTAACTCTAGGGATGGTGAACATTAATTGTTCAATTGTCCGTTGAACATTATGAAAGATGGTGCCTGATAATTCTTGGACATCTGATAATTCTTGGAAGTTTATAAGAACAACAAATAAAGATGTGCAAAATAAGATGGAGTGTGTTCGTATGTAAATAAGTCTCTTATCGCGCAACTGATGAGAACGTCCGTCTTCTTATCTTTTCCTCAGTTAAAATTTTTCCAACTATTTCTTCAGTCATCATCTTATCACCTTTTCATTAATTAGATATATACATTTGTTTCGTGGGCCTATTAAAAAGCATTTTCTTAATGTGGCCAAACCATCTCAAGGTTCGTATCTTAATTCTTCTTTTAACACTCGTATTCAATAAACAGATATTTTTTTATCCGATCATTTTTTGTTCTATCAAACATTCAAATACCAGATGTAATATTTACACAACGCACACTTTTCTACCCCAAGTATTCTGATCCCAAGTATTATGATATTTTCTGCCCCTGTATTCTGATCTACGGTTCCATACATCAAGGTCGTCACTAACAGACATAATCATTTTGAAGATTTCGCAAATGATTTATTAGAAAAAAAAAACAGTACTTAATGTACGACTGAAGAAGCTACATGCCTCAACACGTGTTTAAATACATATAGCTCTCTTACTTGGAATCATGCTCTCTTACTTGGAATCATGCTCCTAAAATAACGAAATTCGTCAACTTGTCCTAACCTCTCATCGTTTGCCCTAAACATGGCTATAACTCATAAAATCCCCTTTTTAACATCCAAGACTTCTGATTTATTATCATTTAGTCTCAAATATTTTTCACAATCATCTCCATATATTCTTTCAACCAATATTGCAACATCATTTAAATTTTCCGACAAAATCATCATGCCGCCTGCATACGACAAATTATTTACAGTCTAATTTCTGATTTTCACACCTTTCATTTCCATATTTATCTCGTTTGTATATAAGTCAATATAAATAATGAAGAACCATGAAGACATTTCCAATCCTTCATTGCTACATTTCTGTAAAGGAAAAACATATACCATAAACATGTGTCCCAAAAGATATACACACTTTTAATTACTCTTATTTTAGTATTTATTAAGGTATATCTAAGGTTAAAACCCCTTTTCGTATTATTACAAATGCTTGAATTGATTGCCATTTTGGTCCACGTACTTCTGATAACGTTGAATCACAAAGATCACGAATAATTTGTTTGAGTATTTGGGCGCATTATCTTTCAATGGCTGCTATAAATCATGAACTGTTTCCGGTTATATACCATAAACTTAATCTTTGACGAGTTCCCATAAAAAAGTTCATTGGCGTGAGGTCTGTGGAATGCGAAGGGTATTCAATGCTACGTTCAATCCATCTGTTCGGTAAATTTTCATCAACATAGGTTCTCATATCACGGTGGTAGTGGAGAGATGCGCCATATTGCGGGAAATAAAAATCCTCCTCATTCTCAAACTCCTAACGAATGCGTGTTATGACAAACTCCTAACGAATGCGTGTCATGACAAACTCCTAACGAATGCGTGTCATGACAAACTCCTAACGAATGCGTGTTATGACAAATTCCTGCCGCAAGTAAACGGCACAATGTAAAACTATGAAAAAATATTTTAGAACTCCTTTTATAAAAAAATTCAGTTGAATGTTTTCAGTTTTCATGACAATATTTTCATGAAATAATGCTTATAACACTTACCTTAGTTTATTTTGTAGAATTTCTTAATATTTATGGGAAAGTCATGAACGTTATAAAATACCTAGAATTACTCTGAAAATGTCAATTTACATAAATCCGACCGTCATATTAAGGGTGTCACACATTACCTTTTTTTATATTGACCTCGCTGTCAAATAAGACTTATTCAGAGGTATTTATAGTAAAGGCAAAAAAGTTATGGCATAATACATAAATGAAATTCGCAGATACATAAATGAAATTCCCAGCGAAAAATTCTCATAGTTTTATTTTCAAAATATTCGGACTAAATTCCACTCTATAGTAATATTTCATTATTTTTTTAAACTTCGCAGAATGTTATGAGTTCAGTATATAACCCTTATGGTTTAATGTTTCAACTCACAAAGCACATGTGCAGCTGTGAAATACTTTATAAAAAGTAACCAGGAAATCGTATCAAGACAATGAAAACGTTCTAATACATATTTGTGTATCAAGTTATTTTTACTTAATTTGTTAAATGAGCCCAACTGTTATTTCTTTCGTATGATACGTCACAATTGAAAGATACATAATAAAACATCAACATCTATGGCCTTATAAATAGGACGTTGGTCATTACTTAGAATTTGGCGCTCCATTCCCGATGGTACTCAAAAAAGGAAAAATAAAAAAAGGATCCTGGTCTGTTTATAGAGTTTTTCTGGTTGCAAAACTTTAGCTTTAGGTTATAATACTTTAGGTTAGCATTAGTGATGTTGCCTGTTTATGTTGGGTAGTATCTTCAACATGTTAGATGATGAATTCTGTCTAACTATTGTATGTTCACGTGGGATAGTATTTCTAATACGTAAGATGGTGAACTGTAAGTTATTTGTCTACTCTAGTAATTCTTAACCCAAAGGCTCGGTTTTGGAATGAAAGGCAACATTGTTTCCATAAATTCGGATTCGCTGAAGAGTACTATCGAATGAACGAATGATTTAAAAATATGAAATTGTTGATCTGATAAATAAACACAATACCTTCTTGCTACATGAATATATAAAATCAGTGCTCGTTATATACAAGTACAGCGGTGCTGACCATGGAGGGGTTCAGCATGAACACTATACTCATACTTTACCAAACCATTTACTGTTCAAGTCTGACCCGTGCGTATTGAGCATACCTTAATGAAGGAAATCACACTGATGTAGAAAAATACATTAAGAAACGAAATAAACTGCTCTTGCATCAGAGTGACCTTAAAAACAGTAGCTCTGTAACTCTCCACAGACGTACCTCAGTTTGACTATGTACGTAGAATAACAGATGATCGATTACCGAGCAAAATTTTCCAAGCATCTTCTTAAGAAGGACTTAAGACAACCCGTGGTTAGGTGGTATATCTAATTCGGGTCCACATCCAGCTGAGCAACATGCTTCAGTTTGCTCCGGGCAGCGCTGTGGCATACTCACCTGGCGAGTAACACAAGGCCAGTCCTGAAGTGTGGAAGACAAAAGGTTTTACACCCCAAAATGCGTTTGTCATTTTTCTGAGCAGGAAGTTCCTTATAACCATCCGCTTCACGTTGATACTGTGGGTTTTGAAAGATAGCATCCGATCGAGAGTGACACTTTTCTTATGATATAGAGTTCAAATGTGTGTTCAAGATGGGTTTAGTTTTAGCTTATTATTTTGGCAATAGTTGCATGTTGCTTTAAGTGCCTTTGATAAGTTTGACTCATTCTTATTATTTTGGCCCCGGTGGTCGATTTTGTCTGTCAAGATATTTACCACCTGGTTTTGAACTGCACTGGACTGGAAATCTCTTAACAAGTCTGATCAGGAATTGAAAGTACCAAGGACAAATTTTCAATGTGGGAAATTTTGCGTGATGGATTAACTCTTTGTTTCTGCAATTATGAGTTATCCTCGCAACACTTACTGCCTTACTAAGTCTAGTGTCTTACTTTATGTAACGCCTAGTACTGTTCAAGTGACATATTCATGGCGGAGGTAGTTAAGTGCCTGTTGTTACGTTAAAAAGTAAAAGAAATATCAAAAAAATTAATAATCGGTGTGAGAAGCAACAATATAGCCAAAAAAGAGGTACATTGACCAGATAAAAGAGATTATAACGTGACTTGAAATTGTTTGTAAAGGAAGAAAAGACAGAAGTCGCTGGAAGCAGGAGACTATACCAATATGTGTTCAACTCGATGGACATGGCTGAAATAAAGAGAGAAAACATTAAAACTATCGGATGTAATTAAGGATTATTTATCAGATTTTGAAATATGGTGATATCGAATATAAGCTCGAATAATATAAACAATTGTTTAACTAGATAAATGAATGTATATGAAACGAAATATTGTATATTCTCTCCTATTATACAAGGGGCATAGCGTGATGATAGGTATGTCTTATATTTGTGTGCTAAAGAAGAATGCAGGAAGTCATTAAAATTAAAAAAATCATGATGATGAATGTCAGCCGACAAGATTATTTTTAACTTCATGTATACGGGAATATAAATATTAAGTACGAGGACAAACTGTTCGTGTTCCATTTTTTCTCCAGTGGTTTTTAATCCCCTGTGGTTCTTAATCACTTAATATTGTCCCTAGTTTCGCATGTCGAACCAATCAATGATAAAATGCTGACAAAACAAACCTAAAATTCTATGGTGATTAAACAAAGTTCGCGAAAGATGAAGTAGGCTCAAATCAATTAATTTTTTGAAGAAGAAAACTAAAGAATCTACGTAAGGAGAATTAAAGATAAAGGGGAAATGAAACATGTATGTAGTGATAAAGAATTCTGGTGCTTTATCCTCTGTATGCACTGAGATGCATGCAGTGAGACTCTGGAATCAGTTACAAACCAATATAAGACTCGCTCCGCCCTTGGGATGCTTTAAGAAGCGACTAAAAAAACTCTTAATTTCTGGTCAGTAAAATAACGTGTTTCATTCCCGATTTTTCTTTTCCTTTCCTCTCCACCATCCCTTCCTTTTCTTTTGTTTGATGATATCTCCCTTTATATGTAGAATAATGTTCGGGTGATTGTCCATCTTTGTGGGGTTCGTGGGCATATGCTCACGTATTTGTTTATGGATTTCGTGGGGATGGATAGTCACCTGAATGATTTATGCAACCATGTAACTTGCTTTTTTTACTCTTGTCTGATTGGTTGGAAGAGATTGCCACCTGGCAGTAATCGCGCCAGATTGTTTTGCAATAAAAATGTTAAATAAATAAATATGAACACAGCAAAAAATTGCTCCATTGTACTTATCCTTGTACAAGAAAGTAATTTTAATTTAATTAACTCGTTTATATTTTTCACCATGCCAATGAAAAATAATACTAATTAGATGTAAGAGATAATTCCTATTTATTTATCGGTACACCGTATTGGTACACCGTATGGTTGATTTCGACTATTAAAATATTTACAAAATATACAATTAAATTTATCATTTGTTACGGTTACGAAACAGTCCTTATAATATCAAACGTTTTATAAATTTAATTTAAATGATAATTTATTCATTGTCTGAATACCATTAAAATTAACATTGTACAAAAATAATTATGAAAGCATATGCTAGATTCTCATCGGATTATTTCAATCACATATCAAAATTGTCTCCTCTATTTATACTCGTACATAAAATTTATTTTTATTTCATACCAAAAAATACACAACTCTTTCCCTTCATTTTATTGTATTGGACAAAGTGGTTTTTCTATCAACCAAATTTGTTCAACTAATCCAAAAATATAAATAAAAGATGAAACCGTGCCATGCACAGTTTCAGGTTTTTTGTAACGATTCTGAAATGTTAATAAAAAAGTGACACTGTATAAAATACTCAAAATACTTACTACTTATTACTCATATAAACACATTTTATACTAATTTTCTAAATAAAATACCACATTTAACAAAATAAAACTGCTCCGTCACCTGTTACCTGACAACTAAATGTCAAAATTATAAAATCTTCATTCCGGACTGTTATTTATTCAACATGAATGAAGAACGTGGGTAAAAAATATTAATTTTGATGTAACATCTGTTGTTACGCATCGGAACTATAAAAATCATTTTCGACAAAAATGTGCTAAATTTGTTTTTAAATTTTACATTTTTCCACTTTGGATGAGCTTCAGAGCGTTCCAAATAGGTTACATGATTATAATAAATGTACATTAAAAAAATCCAATCACAAATTCCATTAAATACATGCGTCAAATTAATAAATGTTCACTTCAAATTATTGTACGAATAAAAACCGCGTTCGTTGAAACATCTGTGGCATATCGTCCCATTTGGGTAATTGTTTGACAGTAAACGTTTCAAAAGCTATGCACGAATTAGAGATCCCTTGCACCATTGTAAAGACATAGCGGGAGAGAGACGAGAGCTGTAATTAATGGATTAACTCAAGAAGACGGTCAACAAAAAAATATACAAAAAGAGAAAAATAATAATGAGACGTACAATTTTAGAGAAAATTCATAAAACTTTTATTATTAAACTAGTAGGAATACGAAGAAGAAATTATCAGTATTGAAAAAGTGGTTATACACAGAAATTAAAAAAATATATCTTTCTTGATTGAAATTCATATATTGACTTTTCCCCAAAAAGCACAGAATCAATTAAATTTTACTTTTCTGTTTCCATTCGTTTCTTCGTCTTGTTTAAACCTCACGACTGATGATAGTGATATTAATGGGATAACACCCATGCTTTGACAAATTTCCATGGTCTAGAACAAGTCTGAGTCATTCTGTAAATTTCTTATAACTCGAAGTCAGGACCTTTTATGGGATCTCTCCATGTGAAAGGTGTTCGTTCACACGAATGGATACCGTCAACTGTTCCCACCACCAATATCTTATCTAAACTATCAGGCTATCTTCTACTAATACGACCTTAAAACTATAGGTACATTATGCATTGCATGTGTGAAGAGTTACATTGAAGTGAAGAGGTACATTATGCATTGCATGTGTGAAGAGTTACATTGAAGTGAAGAGGTACATTATGCATTTTATGTGTGTCTCTCTCTCATCTACAACATGTGAGATGACTTCATGGAATGAACATGAAGAGATGGCTTCTTAACAAAAGGTATCACTAAATCTCATTGTCGGAATATATAAGGCTCATAACACATGCTGGTTTGTCCGAATATCGAGACTACATGCTCTGTGAAGAACCTGATTTATGCGAATGACAGGGTGATCTCGTGTCATGGTTCATGGTCCGGACACGGAATTTTATTTTATGAATTTTATTATCATCTTTACATAGGTATACATGGTACAATTGGCGGGCATAGTGCTATACGTTTACAGCAATTTCTTTCCATAAACCAGGTCATCTTAGAAACATTAAATCGTTTTAATCCATGAGAGATTCTTGACGACCTCCGTGGCCTGGTGGTAAGACACTTGTCTGCCAATCCGGAGGTTGCGGGTTCGATCCCCGCCGGAACTCAGATTTTTTTAAATAGGATTCCAGTCTGGTTTTCACTTAGGGCCTATTAAAACATCTTTCTGGTTGGTCGGAAGAGATTGCCACATGGCAATAAACTCGCCAGATTAAAAAAAAAAAAAGATCGTACATAATTACTACAATCGCTTAAATTCAAGGAAAAATCCAATAAGTAACTAATATCTCAGCAATATTAGTAGAACTAGAGGAAAATAATTCGTTCAAAGATAAGGAAAGGAAAGAAAGAAAAATAAGGATATTTTTTGTAATGCATTTTTTTTTAATTATCTCTTAAACGCAAATAAGGTCGGTGTACATCTGATAACATTTGGAAGTTCGTTCCACAGTCGCGCAAGTCGCGCCAAGCGCCAAGTGCAAATGAAAATGTGTAAAATGAGGTGTTGTGTGTTGGTGTGCAAAAGAATCTCTCATCGCCTGATCGAGGAGTCCGTCTGTGTTCTGAAAGAAAGTAGAATTTTTGCGAAGATATGATCCTTCATTGGGATTGTCATGCACGAAAAATAATGTCGACAGAACGTGAAGGTTCTTTTGTTTTCTGATTCTAAACTATTGAAGTCTATTCCGAAGCTCTTAATGCATGATTACACTTCCATTTCATGTTTGTTTTAATTTTTTTCTATATATTATATATATTTGACTGAGTCACCGTTTGTTTGGAATATATGAACAAACTTTATATGTAAGCTTACTATCCTAATTATTCTAAAATAGGCGTGATAATAACTATAAATAATGTGCTTCATCCTTCTTACCTTGTTACCATATTGTACCGTAACCTCAAATATAAAACTAACCTTTTAAATCTAAGGATAAGGCAACAAAAAATTAATATCCTGCGCTAACAAGCTGGCATTACCTGAGATCGTGATACCCAAACGCTCAGAACCATTCATACAACTCGCACGTTAGTCTACTCTGTAAGTAGTTGTTATACTGATATTTTGATTGTTGTTTTTAATGAGGGTATACGTATCATTAAAGGTACGTTAAAATCAACTCTGCTGCCGGTCCTAGCGCACAAAGCATCACCAGTACTTAGGAACAAATAAACACTTGAACGAACATCTTAAGACTGTAAATGGTGATGTACTAATTAAGGATGGCTTACTTAATCCCCCTTCACAGAGCTTTTAGTCTTGTACTTTCTGATTCAAGTGTAAAAATCTTCATAACCAATCTATAGACAAACGATGGCGGAGAGCTAAGAAAGAAGACAATGAAAGAAACCACTCACTCGTTAAGGAACCAACGAAGATTCGAAGGCTCAATTCAGTTTTCTTCTTCTGAAAAAGCAATTGTTCGCCCTGGACCGATTTCGGTATTCTTAAAGTCGCTGGACGTCATGGACGCAGTATTGTAATCAACACTCAATTCTCAAATAAAAATATGTTATGCTGTTCTTTTTGAGTAATTTTCATGTATTTGCATTCTTAGTAATAAGACAACCTAGATGTAAAAAATGTATTTAACTTTTCTAAAAAATTCTGTTCAACATTTTTTTCTTCAACCATTTGGAATATTCATCAAAGAAGAATAAGGATCCTTTTAAAATACGACTCCCTATGGAAACTTATTTAATGACAAGAGAATGGATCCCGTCTTGTAGGAGGAGGTACGCAAAAGGTTAATCAATAAATAATAGACGTGTCCTGAAGAGTCATGCCCTCGTAAACTGGTGGCCAGCTCTTAAAAGGTTGAATTTAGGGTCACCATAAATAGAAGATTTCGAAGACAGCTCCGGTGATTAATAAGAAAATTCTAAAGAAAAAAATCCCTCCCCGGGGACACATTCATCATCCGCAAATTTTATTTCGCCATAAAATTTTGATTTATTATAAGGCTTTTGGATTTTTTTCGTTGTTAGAAATTATTACAAGTTACGCCCAGGGTATATTTGAATACTTTTTTGACCAACAGTAACATTTATGTTAATGAATTGCTATGGAACAAAATAAACGTGTTCTTTTTTAGTGTAAGATACGAGTAGCTAGTGTTTTTTTTAGTAATATAACAAGTAATGTTATTTTACTAAAACAACGATTAAGTAAAATGACAATACAATTTGGTTATTCAGGGGAAAACATCGATGTAGAAGAACAAATAGTTTAACAGTTCCAATACTTCTGCATGGAAAGAATTTTTTTTTGAGTATTCTTAGTGTCATAGTACCATATTTGATGTATGGGAGTGAAACGTAGACGTGGGAAACGACTGAAAAGTGCCGAATAAATGCTGTAGAAGAAAACATAGACATACAATATATGACTGAATATGAAATTAAATGATTAGAAGTGAATGTGAACTTAAGGTATTGAATACGTAATATGAAGCAGAGATGTCTGATAAATTTTGGGTATGTGGCTTAAATAGATAAAAAAATAAAATAAAACAAACGTACTGAGCGAGTGAAAGGTGTGGAAAAGGAATATAAATGAAAATATGGTTGGAGCAAGTGGATGACATTTAGAAAGAATAAAAAGTTACAAGTAAGAAACATCGTAGCAGCTATATGGATGTGGAACAATCATTTACACTATCGTGAATTGAGATTATATCGGTGTCGTATTTATGAACTAATCTACGAGTATTAGGAGTGTCACCACTCCCACACGGAATGACCTTGTTTAACGATTTTTTTCAATATTGATATGTTCCATGTCTCTGTGAAATTGAGTTCCTTATAAACTTTTTAGACATTACTGCGATGTATGAGTAATCATTGTTCCCATCGTTATAATTTTTTGTCATATGTTTTACTGTATGAGTATGCTTACGAGCGACTCATTAAACATTTAATTTGGTTTAACCTGCATCAAATGTAAATAATTAATGAACTTGCGTAATCAATATATTTGTCTTCTTATTATTTCCCATCGAGTCTCGATTTGAGCATATTGTTTGAGTTTCAGTTAGCGACACTTAGTTTTCGACCCGGAAGTCGAGATTTTGATTCCCACTTATCCCATTTTTTAAAGTATCAGTCTGGTTTCTACTTCAGGTTTCTTAAAAGTCTTTATGGTTTGTTAAAAAGATCGCATCTTGGCAATAGACCCACTGAGTAATACTATATGAAATATAAACTATAATTTAGAGATGTAACGCACTGGATTAGTGTGCGAAAGGTCACCGGTTCAAACCCCATGCTTTTATACTCCTTTCAAGTTACATAGACATTTTTCCGCCCAGTATTTGGGGGTATAAAAATGCCTTTAAAAAACACGTTGTATACCTATTTACGTAACTTTTGTTTAAATCGATTGCATTTTATCATAGTTCGTTGTTTATTAAGTTGTTATATGTTATAATCTATTAATGTACTAAAGGGACAGATAACCCATGAAATAAAACAATTAAGTCATAATTACGCTATGCTAGTGAAATGCTTTGCAATTAAACCATTGAAATTCTTATTTCATAGCATTTGAATTTAACTTTATTGCAATTCTAAGAAGCGATATTAAGAACAATATTACTTACTATTTAGTTTGTTCATTCTTTTTTATATTTTGTAGTACATTTGATACAGTTTACCCCAATTATAATATATCAAACAAGAAACAATATACCAAGTCTAAATGTAGCATAATGACAACAGGAAAAATATTATCCAGGCTTCCCTGTGAAGTGACTCAGTAATACCTAGTTCATTGAGAAATTAAACACTCGATTTATCTACCAAGATGTCGATATCAGAAAATTCATTCAACAAGTTCATTCCCTGAGCAAGTTGTGATGCTTTTACCAACCCAGTTTGGGAATACGATGTCGAAAATAATCTTAATTCACAATGGCGTAAATAATATTTCGGTACATTGAACAAAAGTTTGGAAATCAACAAATGGTTGGCTATTTTCCTGTTAGCAATTTGTATGCGTATAAACTCTAACGCTTAAGGACTGATATCTAAACAAACCTTTAAGAAAAAAAATGAGGTAGAGAGACCTATGGGTGAAATTCATACTGCTTGTAATGAAGGTCGTTGCAGAATTATTTAGATTGGCAAACTCTTGGCATTTAATGTTCTATCATAAACCTCTCTTATATTTCAGTTCTGTTAAATACTTAAGTGTTTGTAAAATGAATGACACATTTTCTCAACAAGTACATACACACTCTTAATCAATACCAGAGTGGTCACAAAAATGTTAAATTGAAGTTTGTTTTAAACAAAAGAGGAAGTTTGTTCACCCTAAACGAATATTTGGAATTCGGGCCCCTGGTGGTGTTTTTACGCTTGCTCTCGTAAATAACAAATTTACGTTCCAATTTAAAACCTTATAAAGACACTTTGATAGCATCCATAACAGCTACAATGACGATATTAAACTTATTACCTTTTGTTCTATCGGGTCAGAGCGTGTAATTCACTAAAGAAATACTCTTTCGGGCTGATTGCCTTATTTATAGTCCATTTTATTTAAAACCCACTAACATTTGCCAATATCACATTTTCACTTCTTTGCTACGTAATATTATATCAGTTTTGTATTACGTGATATAGAAAAAGAGTATAACAAGTCATCCATATAAAAATATATTGATATATAAAAAAATAGCAATTGAGAATAGTTCAATATTGAATGACAAACGAAACGAAACGGTACTTCACAATGTGTCTTTATCCTACTAGTCCAAGGTACTCGTATTTTCTAGGCATGGTAGAATACTATTGGATCTTCATCGAATAAATATATTTTTCCAAATATTTCCAAAAGGATGTTTGACAGGGCTTTTACCGTTGTTCGTCCTGTGGCATGGTTTTTTGGTTGCGCTTGTGGTATACATATGTTGATTTTTTGTTGTACGCATCTGCATTTCTATTTCACGTTGATATCAAGAGTAACACCCGGTTTGCCACAGAACGATCAAAGAGCGATCGCTGTCCGCCTTTGGAGGGGCCTGTTTTGTGAAGTGACTTATTAAGTTGAGTTTTTGCGTTGTTGCAAGAATTCAACGTATATATTTACTTGCTTGCTTACGTATTGTTTGTAATGATTGTTTATTTGCATTTGTTTTTATTGTGATTGTTTAAATCATTTTAATTTATTTTTAATATTTTGTCTTTTGTAATATTTAAAGCACTCATTCATATTTATAGTATTATTATGCTTGGTTTAATGTACATTGTACCATTTATCAATAAAAATATATGTAGGTTGAATGTGCACATTAAGAAAACACTTGAAGACAACCCATTTTGGGAGCTCTTGTCAAAACGGCTGATGGCGGCTAGATGTCTGAGAAACAGTCAGCGCGCTGCGGACATGCGTCAGCATGGCCAAGCGGCTCAACAGGGTCCACATGTCTGTGGCATTTGCGGGAGGGAGAGCGCATCTAGGATCGGGCTCTCACAGAATATCACATTATCGACGTGAAAGAACGGTTCAAGATCAAGATTGACGTTGGAGTGGCTAGGGGATCCTCGACTACGAGGTCCGGCAACGACGATGACGATCAAAACGTTTGATTATACATGATATGAAAACTACACAAATACACTACATTTCACCTAAAGTCGAATGTGTTACTATCATATATAGGAAGACCTAGAAAGGTTTCTTTGTAGTTCGTCTTCCCTCGGTATCTTCGGTTTCCTTACCAAATATTTTTCTTTGAACGGGGAATTTTTGCGGGGAACGCAGGGAAGTTCCTAGTCTAATGGCAGCGGCCATAGCCTTCCTTTCCATCTAACTTATACATATTTATTTTGTAATATTTTTTATCTGTCAATAATAATAATTTATCTAATTTTATAGGCATTATATTTAATTTTATAGAGTTCGAATTCCGAATTCGAGCGCCCTTGAGAAGAGGCAGCTCTCTTCTCAAGGGCGCCCATATATCATTATCTTTTTATTATTATTATGAGAAGGGATGAAATTGTTGACGGGAGCAAAATATAATTCAACTGTAATGGAAATAATATAGTTTTATGTTCCTGACATCTATTTGAGATATAGAAATATTAATTTGTTTATATTGGCAATTTGTAGAACCAACTTCCCATTTGCCTTCCTTATCAGTTTCGCGGGATGTTCGTTTTAAATGTGGCCCTAGATATTGAGATATTAAATATATCCGATTTCTTTTTAAAGAAAGCATATTGAGTTTTCTTAGTAATAAGGTTAAATTGTTTCAAAGAAAATTAGTTTTTTATTAAATGGTTTTTACTGTATACATTTATTTTTTAAGATAACATATGTACTTTATTTAGTTTAACCTGTTTATGTTAATTATATAAAAATGAAAAATTTTCAGATAATGTTTTTAAACCAGATAAACAATATAATAAAAAAAGTAATGATTTACTAAAAAGAAACAAAACAATTTAAAAGTTACTTGAAAACAAAAATAATTACATTAGCGTTTCATGGATTTTGCCATTCTAACTTGTATACTTTTTTTGCACAACATGGAAACTTGAACCATAACTCCGGATTCCATTCACAGATCAAATGATTATGCTGTTGCATTTATTTTTAATCTTTTTTACAATTGAAAATAAGACAGTGCAGCTAAAAAATAGACTCATCCCTTCTTATGATATCGTACTAGGGTAGCTTACTTTCATTTATTTATTTGAACAATGTACGGTCGCCTTCGATCATTATTATATTTACGACATTTAAAATAAAACTGATGTTACAAGAATATATAATAAAAATTCAACCCATGGTCCAGAACGACACATAAATTTAAATTAGGGGTGCCCGTGAATACAAACAAATTAAGATGTTACAAAAATATATAATACATACAACAACCCATGGCTCAGAAGGCCTGGGGTCGCATTCTGCACAAGCACAAAACAACATGCACAAAAAGTATTCTGTGTATAAGAATAAACATTTATATGTTGTTTATAGTTAAGGCATTAACGTTGTGAAGGTTTAAATACATTGTAATTTATTTTTATCAAACACTGTTTATTCCACTTTTTTATAACGGTATAACCCTACCGGTTTCAAGGCTTTCACCTCATCTTCAGGGGAGCACAAACAAGACTAAATGCTGTTCGAACTGGTACCGATATACACGCTTCAATGGTTGGGAGCTAAGGGGTGAGGGAGGCATGGCACGATTTCGGCCAAGAGCGGAGAGATTTTTGGGATATAACTGTTCACCAGATGTTCGGATCGATGTACTGACTTAGAAATTTCTAGGGCCTCTAATCTGTCCAATTTATTTCCGTTACTACTGATATGTAAGAATTTGGCATCATCGATAGAAAAAGTATGGTTTTCACGGTGACAATGATTAGCCATTTCAGAATAAATTAGAGGATTTGTTAAGGCGGATTTGTGTTCACGAAATCTCTTTTCAAAAGATCTTCCTGTCTTTCCTATATAGAAATTATCACAGTCAGCACATGAAAGTTTATAAACAGTTGCTAAGTATTTCATTTTTGCCTTTCCCATTAAATAAGAGTTTCCGGAGATTAAAATTAGTGTAAAAAGCTGGCTTTATGTGACTTGGAATATTTTCGGTTATTGCGTATATGTTTTTTATAAATAGGTCTAAGCTGCATTTACAGGCATGCTTATAGGTATGCATATCATACGAAATAACCAAATGCATTTATAGGTATGCATATCATACGAAATAACCAAAAATATTCCAAGTCACATAAAGCCAGCTTTTTACACTAATTTTAATCTCCAGAAACTCTTATTTAATGGGAAAGGCAAAAATGAAATACTTAGCAACAGTGGTGTGTATAAACTTTCATGTGCTTACTGTGATAATTTCTATATAGAAAAGACAGGAAGATCTTTTGAAAAGAGATTTCGTGAACACAAATCCGCCTTAACAAATCCTCTAATTTATTCTGAAATGGCTAATCATTATCACCGTGAAAACCATACTTTTTCTATCGATGATGCCAAATTCTTACATATCAGTAGTAACGGAAATAAATTGGACAGATTAGAGGCCCTAGAAATTTCTAAGTCAGTACTTAGATCCAAACATCTGGTGAACAGTTATATCCCAAAAATCTCTCCGCTCTTGGCTGAAATCATCCCATGCCTCCCTCACCGCTCAGCCCCCAACCATTGAAGCGTGTATATCGGTACCAGTTCGAACAGCATTTAGTCTTGTTTGTGCTCCCCTGAAGATGAGGTGAAAGCCTTGAAACCGGTAGGGTTATACCGTTACAAAAAAGTGGAATAAACAGTATAAATTACAAACATTTATATGTTTCACCTACGTAACACACGCCAACAAGGAAAGTTTTAGGAGATAAAATTCAGGATAGTCACGCTGTAACTCCGAATTTATGAGTCAAATACATAGAAACGTCCTACATGACCTAGTTGATAAGGTGCCCATATGCCATCTTGAGGTTCTCGTGTTTGTTTCCCATTGGAACTCAGGTTTTTTATAAGAGACTCTAGTCTAGTTTTCACTTCTTGCCTATTTAAGATCTTTCTGGATGCTAGAAATTATTTTGTCACATGACAATAAGCCCACCAGATTATATATAGTACTGTACATAACTTTATGTAATATAACACAATATTATACTTAAACATTTCCTCAGATTACTTAATGGGTATTTAATCTATCTCGAAATATGTTTTAGACTGCAGCATGCTCATTACTCAATCGACGCAATCAGATAAGTTGAGTAATAATTATTCCTGTTATTCTAGCACATGAATGCACCCTGAAATCTTGTGTCTTGAAGGTATTCGATATATCAATTCCAATAGCTTAGGACAGTGTACTATTTAACTTACTAACTAGAGAAGCAGGATTGATTCAATCGTCACAAGACGATCAGAAAGTCTCACTAAATTAAGGTTTGTTGTTATACGTTTTATTGTAAATTATATTTTAAACGTTCCGGATTTGAACAAAACTACACTTATTTATGTAGTGATTGTTTTAAGTTCTGCACAAAAATATTTAAAATGTTCGTTAAAAAATCAATACTTATTAAATTTTAATTCTTAAAATAATTGTTAATCGAAAGATTTGTATAGGCGACTTGCGGATTCAAAATAGTTAAATTATTTAAAAAATCATTTTATTTATTTTTTGTTAACAGTATAAGTTTTTATGTTTGCAGTACTCCCTTTGATAGATCTACAATACGTACCAATTATTATCCGAATTCAATTGGTCTAATATTAAAAAAAATCACTCTTTATATATTTTACTAAATAATTTTCCTATACTCGTAAATACGTTAAGGTGTAGGCATAGATAAAGAGGAGTCACACGGAATCTGATTATGCCTCCTCGCCCTCACATATTTATTATTTGAAGGAAGAAGGTGCAGTACTTTCGGCAAGAATTTACAACATTACTTCTGGGGAAAGTGTTGGTTTATTTCATCTCACACCTTCAAATGGAAAAAAAATAACAAGGTAGTTAGTTGTTTGACCGAGGAAGGGCGAGAAGTAAGCAGTATTTGAGTGAATGTAGAACAGGTAATGGAATTGTTGGACATGATTTTGATGTGGCTGTGGAGATGATGCATTAGGAATTATGTATGTGATAACTTGGGATTAAATTATGTATGATATTGTGAATGTTTCAGTTAATTGTTAAAGTATTATATAAATATACATAAATTTTTTGACTAAAAAATTAGAGGCCGTCGTCACAGGCCCCTAGTGTCGCTGATCCAACACAAATAGAGATATTTTTGGATTGTTACGTACTTATAATCTAAGCTTTGCTTTTCCATTAAAGCTTTTTAAAATATAAATGTTCTTTGTGGATAATAACACAAAATATCATTAATCTGTATCATTATTCCAAGAGTTTTGGTATATTTCAGTAACAAAGATTCCTTATTTCTAAGAAAAAATCAGAAAAATACGTAAACAACACGTTAAGAAACTTGAACTTCTCATTAAATTTGTATGAAGAAGTTGACATTGAGTCAAGACTACAGAAAGTGAAAAGTTTTCAACTGTTAATTACTAAAATTACCTTCGTCAAAACTTTACAATAGCAGGTTTCGTATTTTGTCAGGTAAGTATTAAGTTAACAGGGTCGTTAGAAGGAATAGTGCCACCTTTTCATCAAACTTTATACAAAACTTAAAACAAAAAAGAAATACAAAATTCTAGGTGTTACAAGAATAACGATGATTTTTTTCTTTTCATCCGAGGTGGTTGAAGATTAATTTGTGCATTAAACGCTCGCAAATATAAAAAAAAATTACGATTTTAAATGAGTTTGAGGTTGATATGTGTATTTGTGATGTGTGCAAGAAAATATTTTGGCCACATACCTTGAGCTATGAATTCTGGTGGAAAGTGTGAATGGCAAAAGAATCAGACATAAAACACACATCTTATGGAATAACCATGGGAAAAACAGCGATGTATTATTTTCAGGAGACACAAGATAGAGCAAGAAATTATTTATGAAAAGGTTGGTTGATGACTATGATCTTCAGATTTGATGGAATGATGACTTAGGAACAAATCAAATTCATTTGAATATCGCGAACGTTGCGATTATTTTACGTGATTATAACTTTAATTTACTGAATAATCTGTGCTGAAATAATTTACTGAATAATCTGTGCTGAAATCACATTAAAATGAGGTATGAAAGTAGCTGAACCGAGAATCGAAATATCATATTTAAGGTTTATTAGTGATTGTGAACGCACTCGAATCACTTTCTGCATATTCCCGTTTGTTTCTAGCTGCACTCTGAAAAAGAAAAACTAAGGTCAATTTTGTTTAATACCAGTCTAAAGAAAATACTTTTACTGTGAATGGTTTATGCAAGACTTTTTTTTTAAAGTAATTTGGTCATACTTGCAAGATTGATTTGAGTCTCTGCTGTATGCGATATTTATGCAAGTTTGCACTAAAATAAATATATCTACACGAACAGCTGTACAATTAATTGAATCTAAATATTTTAAACGCATTATCAGATTAATCAGTTTAACGTGTTTGAGGTATTTACAAGACATTAGTCATAAAATACCTTTTTCTGTTGAGATAATTAATTAATTTTACCATGGTGAACTGCCAATTTTTGTAAATTTAAATCGCTTTTGATTTAAGGACAATGTACTAGAAACTTAGATAGGGTACTTCCCCCGCCACGGGGGAAGTACCCTATCTAATGGTCACTGCCACCTAAGTTAAAGCACCGTCGAGGAGAGCCTGCTCTATAAACGGCACTTTACAAAATGCCCTTTTATTATTATTATAAAGGTACGTTGTTGCTCATTCAAATGAAACGAGTTAATACGAAAGTTAACTTTCGTATTAACTCATTTCTATTGTCATAAATCAAAGGCACTATGATTATTTTCAATGTACGTTGATTTATTTTTCAAACGGATCTCAAAAGTATTAAAATATTGCCTAATCATGTGTTGTGAAGATTCAGAAAATTTCTTATGTCGAACGAACTTTACATTGACATGATTCTTTAAATGTAAAAACAATTTTCAAAGTTTTGAGCACCCCCACAATTTGGCTACCTGTAGCGATCATGCATTTTACGTGAATATTACGAACTTCCCTGATTTAAATAAAACTTAAGTTTGGGCAAAATATGAAGGGTCTTCTATGAATTGCCGTGGACACTTTATCACGCCATTTAAGCATGACCATGTCAACGCCACGTAGTCATCATCATTATCATTTGTTTCTATCATTCTTTGTCTATTGTCAGAAAGCAATCTCTTCCGTGCAAACACCACCTAGACACGCTATATTCTTATTGAATACAGGGCCACAGATTTCATAGTCTTTTTTACCATTTTTCTTATTCCTCGACTCTATTGTTTCGTATATTGATATCTTTACAATATTTACTCGATTGATCAATTTATTTATTTTTATTCAATAATTAATCTTCACTGTACGTAACATGATCAGGCAGATTACTGCCATATGTAACATAACATAATTAAAAGTTAGAAAGTATTATTTACTTGTCATAGATCCGTAAACCAAGGGTTGAGAAATAAATACAAATTGAGAAGAACACAATGTTTAAAACTTCTTCCAACGAACCAAAAAACTGTTTTAAATTTTTATTTTCAGTGTTGGATGAAATAAATTTACATGAGATCTTAAAACTATAGAAATTTAAAAATTAAAATTTAAAAGAAGATTTGTTTCATCTACGATATAACAAATTTATCTCCAGCAAGGAGATAGGAGGGGAAATCGGGAAGAAGTATATGGTAATATGAGAACTATAAAACAAGCTAGATTAATGAAGGGGAATGTAATGCTGTTTGAAAAACGTTTACGATGTAGCATTACGCCATAGACAGTGAATGGTGATGTAAAAAATGACGAGCGGTGAACTGGAAAAGCTAATAGACAATCTCCGCTTGAGCAGAGGTCGAGTCCACGAACATTTTACAGTAGTAGGGCGGAGTAGCACAAAAGTTAAATTTGCATTTGACGCCGATTTCTTATTTTAAACTACATAGTTTTTTTAGGTTGAATATGTATTGAAAACATACATTTTTAATTCACTAAATTTTATTCAGCTACTCTTTAGCGTCCAGGTAACTTACATCCACATAATCAGGAATCGAAAAAAAAAACAGACACTAGCAATATTTTTGTAGACAATTTAAGGGAATGAAGGCTGAAGAAGATCCTAATTTATTTGTTGTCACCATGAAAGAGTGGCGTCAAATTAATTTCGGAATTTTTAAACTGTTTTATTCAATTAAATAGCTTAGTCGATAAATTTAAGGTAAAGGCCAAATTCTAGATAACTGGGAATTTGACAAATGAAAGACAACAAACCCAGATCCATACAAATTGTGTGAATTCTTTAAATTACCTGTTTGTTCACAAATTATGTAAAATTTCAGTTCATAAATTACGTATTTATTAAATTTCTTGTCGTATATAAATCAATAAAATAAACAAAAATAAAATAAATGTTATGGGACTTCCGTAATATATATTTCTTTAAGTTGTGACGGAAACTTTTTTATATACGAAAATAGAGTCGTTGGCTCGAATCTCGCTAGCATTTTTTTTTTCATAGTCGTTTTATAGCAAAACTCATGTATTGACTATGTCTTAAAAGTGTTGTTTTTTTTAAATTTAATTTATTATCTTGACTCTCTCGTGAGAGAGTTTTTGGTTTTAACAGTGATGGTACAAATGTTTTAGTGAGGTCGAATTACCTTTAAAAAAGCATTTAATTTTTTTATGTTTCAATTCTCTTTTTATTTTGAAAATTGCAATTAAAATTAAAAAATAATTTTTTTAGTGTTGAATACCAATAATCAAATTTCCCACAGTATATTTCTTAAAAAAAAACAAGAACCATTTCTGAAACTGAGTGATAAATGCAAAATAAAATATTCAACGAAACTTTGCATAGACTAACTATTCGTACGTATAAAAAATAATGAATTAAATCTTATTTTAATTAAACACATTCATCCATTAATTATTGCTTTTGATTTTTTTATCCTTTAATTTTAATTTAAGTATAATAAAATAATCTTGTTCACTTTTTTTAAAAGTTTTATTAACAATGTTTTATTCTCATGATATATGTGTGTCAATATAATCATTTTTGTAGTGGTTATAATCATAGTGACAATGGTTAGCACGTTTACTTAACACTCAGGCGTCTTGGAATCTATTATCAACGGTTCCAGAGTTGGTATTGCTTGATGGCCTTTTTCGATCTGAAAATACGTTGTTGTGCTGGCACTTTGTAGCCACGTTACATAATTTTATGGAGCGTTCTTAGGATACAAAATAGCTACAGCAAATAATCATTTATTATTTTTATATTATATAGTATTTGACAAATTTAATCCAAATCAAATATGTAAATTACATAAAATTGAATTTAGTAGCCATGAAGAATATTGAATTCAGTAGCCATGAAGAATATTGAATTCAGTAGCTATGAAGAATAGAGAAACTAGTTAAGAATATTCGAAAAAGCTTTATCATAAAGTTTTTTTTAATTTGGAAAATATTACGCTTATATATTGATAATGCATTTATTTTTAAAGAGAATGCTATTTTTCCTAAGTAATGGTATTTTTGTTAAAATAATTTCCTAATATGCACCATAGTAAATATAATTTCTTCTTTGTTTCAGGTGAGCAAATTTGATCATCTTATGTATGTCAAGCAGCTGGTAAGAAATTATCTATAATTTAACATCGCTTTATTTTTTATTTAAAAAAATATCCTCTTGAAAATAATATTTGAAATTATATTGTATTTAAAATATCACACATCCCAAATACTTAAGACAACTCTCAGCCTGTGATATTTGTAGAGGAATCTGGAGGTTTTTAAAAGGAAATTTTTAAATTGATTTTTACTTCAAAAAAATATCAAACGCTCTTTGGGTGGTTCAATGACACTCTGAAAGTTATTATTACAACTAATTTGATTCGGAATGTATTTTTAGTGAACGGTGAATAAATTAGAACCTAGTTGTTGTATTTTCAATGCAGTAATGTTGTCCAAATATATATACAGCATATATCTGTGCACTTTTAACGCACTAAAAAAGTTTGAGAGAATACATTTAATCAGCAGAGCGACCGAGATGTTTCCACTAGGCAGAGTTAATTCTTATTGTAAACTACTCAATTCACGAATCAACACAGTTATTTTACATAACCATTAGGGTGTTCAAAATGGAAGTTTAGGGTTATTTTTTAGGGCTGATTTAAAATAATTTGGAATCGATGGCAGAATATGGTAAAAAAGTGTGAATAACCGTGTGGAATGAGTGGGTTTGAGCTATTCTAGCTGTTTTCGCGTAACTGGATATGCGGCTCTTATATCGGCCTTTACAGTCATATGACAACTCACCCATAACTATGTTGCTGAAGAATCACACTCGCTAGAGAGTAATATAAATGGATGATATTTGCAAAAAAGTTCCAACCCACATTATACCCGTGTGGGGACTACCGTCGTCCCTGAATATTGTCAACACGCACGGTCAACGACCGACGAACCGACTTTCGGACATGTCCGAAGGTCGCATACCAGAACATTAATATTGTTTACCCGCAAATATTATTTACGTTACATTCCACAGTAGAAAGAGAACGCATCACGCTGTCTCACCGTTTTCGTCAACAAATTATCTACCCACTATATTATTCGCAACGTCTGCAACCACCTCTGCACGCGCAGGAGTGAGATAAAAATATATTGCGGGCGCACTCACGCGCCCCGTTCTGAATATGTATAAATACCTACTTATCGATAAATAAAGATTATTAATCACTTGACCATTCATCGCTGTTTACTATTCATTGATTATTCACTCTCACTTTCCGCATTGCTAATCGAGGTATTTTATTTAAATACCAAACAACAATCATAATCATCAGCACGTCCTACTAGGACATCCGCTAAACCCGTTTTAAAATATTTGAAGAAATGAGGAAAAGGTTCAACTTGACAGATTTTGAAAGCAGTATTAAGAGATCTAACCAATGTATGACCCCAGATATTATTTTCATAGCCATCAGGCCTCACCTCCTAGATTGAAATCAAGGCACAGCTTCATTAGGACCACTACGCCTCAGGAATAACGAAATACTGTTTATAGAATGGGCAAGTGGAGAGGAACATTGAAGTCTGATGAGTGGGTTTTGCGTATAGAAGAATTGCCACCTAGCTCTTGTGTGTAAAAGAATTGCCAATGTAAAATGTTACAAGATGGATCGACTCGCTGTTTCTGCGGAGATAAGCAATCCATGCGATACTTATTTCAATGTCCGAGGAGCCCGGTGTTTTGCACCGAAGATGATTTGATTCGAAGAACGCTCAGTGCAATCGAGGTGGCGGAATTCTATCCGGAAGTAGTATAGTGTCTTTAACACGAAAATAATAAGATGAAGGAAGATGTGACTAAAATAAATAATTATAATGTTTTACATAAATACATACAATCACGCCATTTTCCTATCGAGGTAAGCGGAGAGGAAAGAGGGGCAGTTTTTTTCTGTCTTGACACATATCTTTCGCCTTTTCAAAGTCCATTTCACGGTTTTTACACAGTATATAAAAGTAAAAACTTCTACAGAGTATTTTCAACGAGTCTCTTCTATGCTGCTATACCAGCTGCAAGGTAACCGGTAACCCTTCAATATATTATCTTCGATTTCCTAAAGTATACCTCTGTGACGTAAAATAGTAAGTTGAAGTCCCTTAGCTGCCTTCAGTTTATAAATGACCCAGTTCTGCGGGTGCCTGGGTGTAAACTTCATAGATACGAGTATATCTCTGGTTTGGTAGAAATATACTAAATGTTCACTTTTTAAAAAAAGCTATCCCAATCTTTAGTCATGGTGGCAAACATTAATTACCGATATTAATATTTAATACGATATAATATTATAAAATAAATATAATAATAGTCATTATCTTTCTTTTGAAAATTTCTGTTTCAAAGATTTTTACGTCAAAAATAAGTAATAGGTTGTTCGGGAACAAAGTTTCGTATTTCGCAGATAAACGTCGTTATGACAACATTTATGTTGTTAACTTAATTTTTCAACGTGCTGATTGTATATTATTATGAAAAGCGCATTTTTATAGCGCATTTCTTCGATCATTGCTTACCCAAATTGCTGAAGCGTTTTATTTGGCGTTATTTTGAAGAAAAAATGAAATTTGTTTTTTTACTACCGTTAAAAAAAATGTCACCAAAAAAAATATTTTCATGGTATCGAGATGATGAAATAAGCAAACATGTGTGTCAAATGTGGTTAAAAAATTTGTAATGGTATTACGACTATCGAAGATGGTATCCGCTATGGAATGTCGATTATTACTGATGACGACTAAATTATGGCTTTGCTCGAGAATAACCAGCGCACGGTAACCGAAATACTAAAAATATCGAAAGCCATCATCCACGAGCAACTTGCTATTAAATAAAAAAAAATGTTTGGATTAGACCTATATATACAAAATAGCTTTCCAGATATTTTAATAATTCACTATTCGTATATTAATTAAAAAAATTATTAACTTTTTTTTAAATATTTCAAGTTAAGAACTGGGGTCGTTTCCCTTAAATTAATTATGAACAAAGGCAATCCTTAGCGATTAAGGAAAATTTCCAATCCATCCTGTGAATAAGTGACACTTGATCGGAAATGGGCTTATAGCGTGTGAGCTATTGTACTTGGGCAAACTTGCCTTGTAAGTTCAAATTCATAGTGCAGATTGCAAAGAAATATAAGTGCTTAACGGTTGACAGATTCAATCTGCAGCAATTTGTGGTCAGGCATATTTATAAAGCATTGTTTTTTTTTGTTCTTCGGTTATTTACTTAGTTTAATAAAGACTATAAACAAACTTAAATCCAATTAACTTATGTGTACATCTATTATTTTACATCCGAGAATTCAAATATTTTTTTTTCTATTTCGACAATACTGAAATCCATCCTTAGCATTTAACACATATTAACAACGAAATATGTTTTATATGCCAACGATATATATTCTAATTTGAGTATAACAACTGTTACCTTTTCTAATGGCCGATGAAAGACCGTACATTGTGACAAAGTTTAAAAAATGTAAATGAAAAAGTCCCCATGCTCAAAGCTTCTTACATAGTTTGAGTCATTTTGTTAAAAAAATGAAACCTTTTATATGTAAGTTATTTTGACTTTTTATCATTTTGGTTTTCGAAAGTTATTGTATAGTATTTCTTTGTGGAATAATTAAAGACAAACACATTTTCGGGTATACTTTGACATCAAAAATACTATTGAATTTAAAAAAAATAGACGTAAAAATTATAAACTTAAAATCACAATTTTTTTTACCGCACACATATCTAGTTTAATAGGCATGTCTTTAGTTCTTATATTTTCTTAATTTTAACATCGTGCTCATCCATTTATTCTACACAATTTGAAGTAATTATGCTCAATGAAATGTTTTATAGAGCTCTTAGGATAAACGAGTACATAAGTACACTGAAGAAAAATAAATAAATAAATGAAATAGAGCTTAAAAGTGATATTGATCTAAGAAACCTGGGGCTCCAGTTTTCTTAGCATGCGTGTATGTGTGTTTTTGTTTCAATGATTGGAGCGAAGAAAAAATATTGACTTTAAAATATAAATTAGAACATAAGTTGTATGTAACACAAACCTCCGATATGTGAGTGAAACTAAATTGCTTTCAGATAGGATGTCGCAGATGTCCAAACATGATGCAAGGATGTGAATTGAAAAGGAAACCCAGATGCAACTGTTTTGTGACACTGTCAATCCTTCGTGAGTTGAAGATTGTAAATCATAGAGTTGAAATACTTCAGCTATCTAAAAACTATAGTGGTTATCAAATAAAGCTTTTACGTTAAAAGCTGAACTGATTATTTTAAACATCTCAAGTGGAAAAGAAAAGGATATAATTTAAGACGATCGATGCATCGAGTGACCTGCACTTTCATAAATCGTCATCATTATCTCTACAATTCAGGATGTTTTGGCTACGTGCTGTCTTTGCTGCCATTTAATTCCCTGAAAAACATTTTTTCTCCAATTTATTTCAAATTTGAAAGAGGTTTTACCTAATCACATTAGATAACAAAAAAAAATATTACATGACAACAGAAGCAATGTTAACCATGCTTCTCTGTGAAGTGGCTCAGCTACGCTTAAAAAGTTTATTTAGAACTTCACTCCTCAATTTACCCACCGAGTTGTGGAATATATCAATATTTTTTTTTTTTTTATCCACTTTGCACGGATTTCTCCTGTTACACAAAGAGGGTTTGCTTCTAGCGTTAGCTTATTCGTTAGGAATAATATCAGCCAGGATTCTTCTCATGCTGCTAGACGGTACCGAGAATATATCAACCGTGTCATTCAGTTGGTTCAATATCTCTATACCACGCGTGACTAGATCTATGTTTAGCCATGATATTCGTCCTGTAAGTTGGTATGTAGAACAGAGGGTGATTCCTTGCACGGATATATTTATTGGGTACATATAAACTTATTGCTTCTAGAATCGCGGGACAGTTAAAGGAACCTTGGAAAACCTTTATTAGGAATATCGCAATGGATTCTTGCCTTCTTGTTTCAAGGCTTCTATAGTTACACACCGTGAGAAGTTCGGCATGGTGACACCGTGAGAAGTTTGGGTAATCGCCCTTTGTTTTGTACCATAGATATCTGAGGAATTTTTTTGTATTTGTTCTATATTGTTTTTATATTTGAGCTAGTGAGGAGCCCAAACCGTAGATGCATATTCTAATTTGGTTCTAATTAGATAATTATATAAGTTTCGGAGGATATCGGTGCTGTTAAATTCTCTTGATATTCTCATTACAAAACAGAGTAGTTTGTAACAGTCCGATATCAAACGTGAGACATGGTTAACGAACGTGAGTCCGACATCGAAGGGTACGCCCAAATCCTTGAATTCATCAGAAAATTCATTCAACGAAGTCATTCCGTGTGCGAGTAATTATGTTCTTCACAGCGTAGTTCGCGAATATGGCACCGAAAACTAGCTTGATTAACGATTGGGTAAGTAATTGTCCGGAACATTAAACAAAAGTTTAGCAATCAATAGAGTTTACTATTTTCCCTGTCATCAGTTTACGTATGTAGAAACAGATGCGTAGATCTCTTCGAATGCTTAAGGAGTAATATTTAAGCATACCCATTAAAATGTGGGATGAAACGTTACTGGTGAGATAAAGGTGTCGCAGAAATCCCTTTTAGGGTAAGGTTTTTCACACACGCTGTCGATAGTTTTTGCTTGGAATATCGACCCGACTTTGGGACACCTTACTCCTTCATCGGACTTATGAGACGGATAATCCTCAGATATTTTTATCTAAGGATTCTTTAGTTCCATATGTTTGAGCCGCATTCTAATCCAATGCAAACCAGTAAATTACAATGAAATTTCATAATAGCGTCACCACCAAATGCCCAAATGAATCACAAATACCAGAACTTTATTTCCAGATAAACAAATATAATACTATCAATATGGTAAAATAATGTTTATTTATGCTTCGAACGTTCTTATAAATTAGGTCGCGGAGGTCGTAATGAACGAATGACCTGTTTACACTTCATCTTCCATTCAACTTCACTTAAAAGATTTTTCTGATAAAATTTCGCTTTACGTGGTTTATCTATATTCCCCAAACGTTAACAAATTGTTATTCAATATATTTGCGTATTTTACAACACAATTTTACCTATGCATTGGTAAAATACTTCTTTTGTGAAAAAAGAATAGCTTAAAAATGTCAAGAAACAATAATGAATCGACAAAAACGGAGAAAGAGAGAGAACGTGGGCTTCTCTGAACGTATATTTCAAATAAAATAGATTAATTAGTCTTATCTTGAAACTGTGCCGAATCCAAACTTTTATCTCAAATGGCTTTCATCCTTTTTCCACCACTTGGGCCGAATAATACAGACAATCTTCCGAAAGCAATCCATTATTATCAGACTCCAAATAGGACGAACTATTATTTGGAGAGCGACTTTATTGAGCCCCTCGTCCCCGTCATACAGATTGAGTGACAACAATGAGGAAAATAAAAAGGGCCGTCTGCAATTTGATTGATAGCATTTATTGGGTCCATATCTCAGGGGACAGGAGATTATTGCCTCATAAACTAACGAGAATGGGTGGGTGGTTAGCTACTTGCTTCCTTTGTTAAGTACAATCATTAGAACGACCTTGGTAGTCTGTCGAGATTTTTTTTCAAATATAGACGTACAATCACGTAATATTTCTTTGGGGGTATGCCACTTTTGACAACTAAATAGAAGGGCAGAGACTTTTCTAAATATAATAATACATCGGTGTTTTTTTTCAAAAGTCTCATACAAATACATACACTACACTGCGATTAACTAATACTACATACAAATACATACACTACACTGCGACTAACTAATACTACATACACTACACTGCGATTAACTAATACTACATACAAATACATAGACTGCACTGCGACTAACTAATACTACATACAAATATGTTATATACAATACACTGCGACTAATTAATAATACATACACTACACTGCGACTAATAATACTATTATACATACAAATACATACACTACACTGCGACTAACTAATACTACATACAAATATATACATTACACTGCGACTAATTAATACTACACACAAATATAATACATACTCTACATTGCGACTAACTAATAATACATACACTACACTGCGACTAATGACATATCGAAAATTGCACAGAGTTTTCTTTGTAGTTTTTTTTTTTCTTAATTTAATTTTTATCTTTTTATTTACGGATTTATTATGTTTATAGAGATTTTTTCCAACCATCCATCTAATCTGGTTTGTCTTCCCTTTGCCAGTCTTCTGTTATTTTCTTACCAAATATGTTTTTTCTAAATGTACACAGATGCAGGAAAGTACTTTATCTAATAGTCGCAGCCACCACTTTCCTGTCATTGTGCTCAACTTATAAATAATTTATTTTGTAAGTCTTTAAATCTATCAATAATATGTTAGTGGGCTCAAATGCGAAGTAAGAGCGCCCTTGAGGAGATTCCACTCTCTAAACGGGACTTTAAAAATTGACGTATATAATTACGCATTTGTCGTTTTGTCATTATATTGAAATAATCTTTATGTATGATATGCTCAAACGACATAAGGTAAGAGTCGTTATTTATTTTTACAGCTTGGTTTAAGTCTTATTTTTAGATACTATTTAAATTAAATAAATTTTATAGTACCTACTAAGAAACAACTTGTAAACATCACCATCACATCTATATTATTATTACTGGAAAATAATGCAGAATTGCATACTTTCTTATTTACGCATACAGATTTTGCTCAATATATTATTACGCGAAAACATAAATTTCTGTTTCTAATACTTCTCAATTTTGTCTCATACCTAGATTATTTTTATTATTTCTATTATAATATTTCCAATAACTGAGAAAATATATTTGATAATATTCCAGAATTGATAAAAAAAATCTGGTGGCATACAATCCTATACCTTTCTTCTGTCTGGAAAGATGAATTCTCTTACATTTAATATGTTATCTGTAAAGTTTAATATTATCATAATTATGACATTATCAAGTAAGTTTGTTACTTCATAACATAAGTTATTATATCGTATTAAGTCATATGTCGATGACTGCACTGAACAGTTTATTCCGTTAGTATTCAGTTTGAGCTTCGAAGATGTAACATCAGAGTTTGTGTTTTTTTTGTAACTCGTAAGTTTTTCTTATAAATTCTTAAAGGGAATTAAGCAACACAAAAATAATTGGTTTTCTAAAAAAAATTTTGGTTTTCAATATGGATTTTGGAATTTTGGTTTTCAGTATAGACTGGCGTGGATTATTTTAAAAGTGATGAAGGAAGAACGACACTTTGAGATCAACTCTTCAGAATATTTTTTCAGTGATATTGTGAAATTAATTCATCATTCTTAAAAATGTGTTGAACTAGGGGGTACTTAGAATTAAACAAATTTTTTATGTATTTTAAAACATATCACTTTTGTGTATCCTTGGGAAGTAAAATTTTTGACCTTACTACGTAAACTGCAATCGAGTCACCATACACATTATTTATTTAGTATGCCACAATAGATAAATTTATGCGGAATGAGAACTGAAAAAAATCATCTTTAAAAGCATCTGTCTTTGGTCTGCCAAGTAGCTGTTCTCCGTATTGTTTGACTTGCATAATATTCTTTGTTGATCTGCTTGCATGACATATATATGCCAACCTTAACGACTGTATGCCGCATGTAATAAGTGGTTTTCTTGTTTATTTTCGAGTTTTTTTTGTCAACTTTCCGTTTTCATTCTCCTGAAGCCTGATATGGGTCAAGTACTTGTATAGTATATTTCATAGCGTTTGTTTTTCAAAACTCAGTAACTTTTCACTATTTTGAACCTATTCGTTACTGAGAGGTGATGGCGAATGACCAATCAGCTTGGAAAAAAAGCTATAATTAGTAAAGCAGTTCCATCTTTGAACGATAACATATTTTGCCACATCAGCAACTCCGATCTGCCTTATCCATTATTGTAGACTGTTATTGCCAAAAATATTATTTTCGTCTCATATAGTCCAAGTTTGCGCTGGTAAATTAAGAAAAAACCTGGAGGAAATATGAACACGATCGTGATTGATGGAGGTAAATCTTGTTGCAATCCTGGTTTGGGGGAGAAGATAAATGACAATGCTTTTAGTAAATTGAAAGAAAAACATTTTGTGAATGAAAATGGTTTTCCTCGTACAAATACAATTCACAAAAAAGAGATAATCGAAGGTATAAACTGTTAAAAATAGGAATTTAAAAACAAATGTGGACGTAACGGACTGATTTTACTTTTTGTATTTTTTATATAAATTTATTGTTAAGCTGGTTCACTCTTTTAAGTTGCATATCATATGTTACATGTTGAGAGCATTTTTATATAAATTTATTGTTAAGCTGGTTCACTCTTTTAAGTTGCATATCATATGTTACATGTTGAGAGCATTTTTATATAAATTTATTGTTAAGCTGGTTCACTCTTTTAAGTTGCATATCATATGTTACATGTTGAGAGCATTTTTATATAAATTTATTGTTAAGCTGGTTCACTCTTTTAAGTTGCATATCATATGTTAAATGTTGAGAGCATTTTTTTATTTTTTATATAAATTTATTGTTAAGCTGGTTCACTCTTTTAAGTTGCCTATCATATGTTACATGTTGAGAGCATTTTTCAATCAACATAAATACGAAAAAAAGTGTAAGCTTCAATAGTTATTGTTTTTGATGTCATAAGATTACTTCTGTTGAGATAAAATTTGGTAGACTTCAATTAAAAACTTGAACCAAATGTCTGTTTTAGTAGGTACTAATAAAATCATTAACAAAATTAAGCATTTCAACATTAACAAGCATATATTTTTACTAATCCCCATTACAACTTCAAAATTCATTTCTAAAAAAATGCACCAACCCCTAAAATACTTGAGATTATTTACACTGCGACGTATCAGTCACATGTAATGTCCACTAAGTATGAATGAGGTGTTTGGCCGCGCGGTAACGCACTGAACTTCCGTGACAAAGGTCGCCGCTTCGAACCCCGCACTATGCTACTCCCCTCAATTGACATGCATTTTACCTCTAGTGTTCGGGAGTACAAGAATATATATGACTTCAGCCGTATCTATTCTTCCAAAAAAAATCAAAATATATGCCGGTATGCTCCGATTCTATCACTTCGGAGTGCCATCGGATCCAGTAGAGCGATGTGGCCGGTGAGTTTTCTGATGTGACTAAAAAAACTCTAGGGCATGGTTTCGCTTTCCAAGTGAATTCACGTAGGAATGGCGAGAAAATCCTTGACTACGAGGTCCAGCAATGACGGGTTTCCGAAGCTTTTTGATTATATCAGTAGAAATTTTAAATTATACAATGTTATAACTTTAATATACTCCAGATGTTCGTTTATGCATTATGTTTGCAGGACCTCGTAATCGAGGATTCCCTCGTTATTCCAACGTCAATTCAGTTGGGAAACGAAGCTATGGAGGGGAGTTGTTTGTTTTTAAGTGAAAAAGTTGTCGCACACCAGTAAACTCACCGGTCACACTGCTCTACTGGATTTGATATCCGATGGCACACCAAAGTGATACGATCGGAGAAAACCGACATTTTTTTTTCTTTTATTTTGAAAGACTAGATATGACTGAAGTCATAAATATCCTTATACTCCCGAACACTAGGCGGTAAAATGCGTGTTAATTGACAAGAGTAGAACATCAGCAAACTTACCGGCCACACCGTTGTATTGGATCCGATGTTAAGTGAGACGATCGGATCACACCTTCACGTGTTTTCCTTTTTATATGCATTACTCACAGTTCGTTATCACGCGCGTTGACAATACTACTACAAGTGGATAGGCAACAAAACTCACATGTGACTAATATTTGCGAGAATAATTACAAGACCCATTATTTATTATTGTTAGCCGAAACAGAATATTAAATATAGTTCCCTATGGTTAATACGTAAAATATATGAAATTACGCAGAATTTTTATGTTTCAAATTTAATATTGAGCATTTTTTTAATGTGTCAATTTAAAAAGAACTAAAGAAGAATAATATATCTAAAAAAAAAACTCTCGTTGCTGACCCCTAAAAACTTCCCATCCTTATTCCTTTTTTTCTTGGGTTTAATCTATTGTAGTATGTAGTAAGTCTAAAAGTTTCCGACTTAAGGATATGAAAAAGGGTGATAAAATACCACTGAAAAAATATTTTCAATTTTTATTCTGAAAATGATATAACACTGCGGCGATAACTTTTTTTGCCACTTTTAGTTTTATTTCAAGCAAATCGGATTATAGTTTTGAAAATATTGTAAAAAATAATATTTTGGCTCCAAGCTAGGACTGGTGGATGATTCAATTCTTGGAAACCTTAATGTTGAATGACCACCTTTGCAGTAAGCAGCACAAGTGTGCACTGGCGTGTATTAACTGTGTTTAACGGCAACATGGTCTGACCATGCGTTGAGCGTGGACGGCCGGTTATCTATGAATAGACGATGTACGCTTAATACTTTTGAATATACCATAAGTGGTACTGCTACTTATTATATATCCAAAAGTTCTGCTAAAATCTTAAGTTCATTTGCCTTAGATAAAACTCGGTCATAAATATGGATAATTATTTTATAACCAAAATTGGAAGATTGGAACGAATTGCTTTAAAACAATTAATTCGCCAGATGTAACATATTTACATACATATGTACCATTACGCCATCTCCTTGGTCGGGGAAGATAGAATGGACAGAGAGCCAGATTTTTCTACCTCGTCACACATCCTTAGCTTTCTCCGCATCCATACACCTTCTTGTGCAACTTCTACGATTCCTTTGACTTTCTATGTTTCTTTTTTTCAAAATATCATTCACTTGATCCAACCAAAATTTATTTTTTTCTGTGCATTTGCATAAACGTGTTGAATTAAAATTAACAAATTATAATCTTTTATAGTATTCTTAACTTTTTTATTTAAGTCAATGAGAATAACATATTTAAGTATTACTATAATAGTGAGGAAATAATAACTAAAAACTCTATTTTTTTTTTTAATTTTCTAATTTCTGTAATTTTTCATATACGAGTATGACGCTTGAGTTTGCTGTTAATGATTGATACAAAACCATATTTTAAGTTTAAATATTCAAGTAACTGTACTGCCCCTGTTTCAATAAAGTAACTTCAATCAAACTAATGGGGCAGGATAACTTTCTAGTATCTACGCTGCGACATATTCCGTGACTGGATTGATCTTCCTATATGAAGTATAAAATTGGAATCATTCCAATATGAGAAATAGTCATACCAGTAGATAAAATTCAGATATCAGTTAATGGAATGTGCATAACTTGGTCGAAGTGAAAATGAGTAAAACAAGTTACATCATGATTATACAGTTTTGATGCAAATATTGTAGAATAGGTAGATGGTTGCTGTTCAATCCTCGGAGATTCCGGCGTGACTTCAATGAGTCTTGGTAAACAGATGGGTGAAGAGAAAATATTTGTTATTGGCTGGTGGAACTTTGTAGAAATAAAAACACAGTATAAGGTCTCAGAAGACGAGAAATTTTTTTGCTCAATTTTGTGTTCTTTATGTTAAGCCAATCGCACATCGCAAGCATCTTGGATTATGACCATTGGACCGCTTATGCAGCCATTATGTGCTAGTTTAACGCTTGTCACGCGTTTATCGCACGCAGGGGCCGTTCAAGAGGTGCATGGTCGCACGGTAACGCACTGGACTTCCGTGCGGAAGGTCGTCGGTTCGAACCCCGCGCTGTGCTACTCTCCTCGAACGACACAGGCACTTTTTCCGCCTAGTGTTTGATGGCATAAGGATACCTATGACTTCGGTCATATATATTCTTTAAAAAAAAAATCATCAGTAGTGAATACGAGGACCATACGAAGGGACGTTTTATTACAATACAACAATATTACAACAGGTAATATTCATAAATAAAAATTACTAATCTACGTGACGTATACGTCCAATACATGATTATACTTATATTTGAGCATAATCTTAAATATACACATTAATAATTTTATCGTGCACTCCACTAATCCAAACTGGCGCACAGTATTCTGCCCCCACTCTAAGTGTGTCACATTAGCGCAATAGAAGAGAAAAGTTTCATGGTTAGTAAACTTTCTTCACGATACCTTCAATCGTATGACACATTAATCATCCCGATTCAGGTTTAATGGGGACATCAAATTCTTAAATCCCCTTATATGGGTGGGGTGACCATGAATTGGTAACAAAATAGCGTATTAAATGGACGTGCTAACGGCTGCGCCATCATGCGGTGTCCGGTATAAATCAGCTTAAGTAAAATCATTACCAATAAACATGCCAACCCTTGGCTATATTTTCCTTTTTACTGATGAATTATCGCTTTGCTGTGACAATTTCCCTTGTCCCGAGGGGAAAATTTCGAATCTAATTACGTACATATTTCTTTTTTCAATTGTCTACTAATTTGATTTGTATTTATATCTTTTTTGAAACATATTATCTGCTTTCAAAAGAAGGCTTACAAGCGTTTGTCCTATTTATCATCGTCCTCATTATTGTCCATCGCTTCCCCTTTCGAAGTTGTGGTATTGCCAGCACCGACGATATTTGTTTAGGTAAAAAAATATTTAAAAAAATGTTTTAAGGTAAAAATGGTAGTCTAATGAAAAAAAATGTTTTATGGGGCTTTTTACATTTAAAGTTTATATTATATTATATTCAGTGAGAAAAAAATCAATTTATTAAAATAAATTTATAATAAATTTTCAGGAAACTTTAGAAAATATTTTTTTAGACGCCACATCTATTAAATAATTAATTTATGTCGCGTAAATCTTAATATTGGTTTAAGTTTTTTTAGATAAATTGAATAAAGAACCATAAATAATAATCCACGAAAACACATGCTTTTAAATTGGTCAGTGAAGATGAAATATCTAGTTATTTCATTACATTTTTCAATTGATAAAGCGAGATAGTTCAGTTTACACATACTCGCCTAGTGAAAATCCAGGAACAGTTTCATGAAGATATCGCAAAAACTGACGATTCCCCCTGATAATGCGTTTTTTTTCTTAGCGTATAGTGAGGAGTTGTTGGACATGATTTTAATGTGTGTGTGTGTAATCTTGGGATCTAATAGTTTGTGTTAGAATGTGATTGCAGTGTTATTATTTTGGAAAATATATAAATTTGTGACTAAGGAATGAAACTACTTCGTTACATGTCATTTTTGTTTTTTTTTTTGGTCACCATTCGAACTAAAAACCCCTAGGTTAATGATGAACGTTTAATAACTCCACAAAGGAGATTCGTGAAATATTTGACATAAGCTGGGCTTGGTAGATGGCTTAAGAAGTACGCCGAATACCTAATCCTTTCTTAATATGAATAACTCTCATCTAGAATAAGTTTTACCGATATGGTGAATATATTTAAGTTAATTATCAATTCGATTGATGTTTTAATCAAAATCAATCTTAACGCTAACAAGCATCTTAGATATAAAGAGATGTTCCCAGAAAATAAGATATACTCCAAGTAAATTAATTTAATAGCAACACAACTAATATCAACAATATTCCACACATATATGATATCAACAATATTGCACACATATATGATATCAACAATATTGCACACATATATGATATCAACAACATTGCACACATATACTATATGATATCACCAATATTGCACACATACTCGTATATGTGTGACAGGCACAGACATATTAAACTTAGACATTTTTTCGTATACTTTGTTTAAATTCAGTAATAAACTTTTTACAAATATATATTTTTTTTAATTAGTTGAAAATAATACGATTTAAATAGTTAAAAATACAAATATTCTTGGAGTACATTTTTTATCTATGTTTTTCTACATTATTCCTGTGGTATGGTCAATTCCTGATGGTCGATCTCATGTGTGTTAATTGAGAGAAAATATCCGATGAATCTGGGTCTCATCCACTCTTTTAAAGTGATTTCTTACTTGGCCTCTGAATGATCTAACATCGCTTATACATACATCGCAAGACCTTCATTTCTGGTGATTTAAGAAGTGTCTTTTTTCGTGTGATATTAACTTTAATTTCAAAAGCATGTCATTACAGGTCTAACACTAGTTTTATGGAACTTCACTTTTCTTACCGCTATCATACAGGTATATATTGTTCCACATTAAATATAACACATTTCAGGCATCCATATATTGTTTATGGTTTGTTCACTTGTTTTTTTAAATTCTATATATAGTTGTAAACCCATTCGGCTGTTAATATTCACTCAAAGTTATTAAAAAATACAAGTGTATCACTCATTCAATTATTTGTTTATTACTTGCGTACAGCTTACAGGATCTCTAGGTGTTATAACATACTAAGTATTTTTAAATGAAATATCTACGAGTATATTATATTTAAATAATCCATTGTGAAACTTTTATCAATCTTTATGAGTAAATTTTAGATTACATTAAAACGATTGCCGCTGTTACACTCTTAACTTAAAACTTGATTGTCTGGGAAGTTTCGTATTTTAGGTCATATTCGACCGTAAAATTGCACTTAATGCTCGTGGACAGTGCTTTTTAATATTTTCAATACCGCAGTAATCTCTTTTGTTGTATTGTATAATGTTGGTTTTTTCTTGCAAAAGCCTTGATTTTGCTGTCATTAGTGATGATCGGCGTTCCAGAGTGAAAACAATTGTTGAGTGTCGCATAACCATTACGGATTTTTTAAAACAACAATTGACACACGAATGCTTATGGCATTGTTTCTATACACTGTGCTCATAATTTTTTTTACCTTTGCGATAGTAAAAAATCATCGAGCTGGAAAAAACGTCCATTCCTTCTTCAAAATGATGTAAAAAAATACTCAAGGAATTTGGTTAAACATTGGCCAAAAATTGCATTAAATCATTACTTTTCATAATAATACACATTAAATAAGTTTTAAATGAAGTAAATAACAAACAATATGTCATAAAAACATAATTCGAGAGTACAACACTACTTTCCGGACAATAAATTAGACCAGTTCAGAACAATATAGGGGAAAAAATCGTTAAAAGTCGGAATAAAAAAGGCCCTAATAAATATTTGGTTTTTTACTAAAACGCCTTCATTAATTTTCCCAATTTTATTAATAAACGTCCAACTTTTTCCGATCTCGGTCTTTCATCTCAAGGAAATAATTGCGCGATGACGGATGAAAAAAGGTCTTCAATTTGAAATCGAAGGCAATATTTGTTCCGGGCTTAGTGTAAAGTGATTGAAGATTAGTCTCTTGACAAAAAGCGTTTGTTTACATCTGGGTTCATAATCCGAGGGGTTTACTGAGTACTCCTTCAATGGAAGTATAGTAATATCTTCATTTACACGGGCGATTGACTTAAAAAAACAGTTAATAAATTGAAACTGCAGCAGAGAGTAAAACGTGGACGAGGTACAAGAGTCAAATAAATCCTGTGAAAATACGTGCACGCTGACAATGCATATCAGAATATGAAATGAATGATTAAGAATGAATGTGAACGAAAGGTTGATGTGTTGAAGTAGATAAAAAAGCCTATGATGGTTTGGGCATGTGAAACGAATGAATGAAAAAAGCCTAACAAAATAATTATGTAAAGAAAATATGGGTAAAATACCTGATAAAGGAAGACGAAAGGAAGTATGGTTGGATCCAATAAATATTATTTTAAAATAAAGAAATGTGAAGGTTAGAGGAATCATTTGAGTTGTGAAAGAATATATATGGTTGTGGAAGAGGCGAAATATGCGTATCGAGATAGGAAAATCTGTCAATTTGTCCTCTCTGCCCCAACGGGTAAACGGCGTGATGGTATGTATGTATGAAAAAGAAGCAATTGATAAAATGTAAAATAGGAGTGTTCAAAGAACAATTGATACTACGTAAAAAAACGAATGTTCATATAGCAATTAACACTATGTAATATAAAATCGGAGTGTTAATATAGCAAGTGATTCTATCTTAAACATAAGTTTTATGCAGCAATTGATGATTTTTAAAATATGAGTGTTAATGTAGCAATCGACACTATGAGTGTGAAAAAGGAGTATTAACGTAGCAATTGGTATTATCATATGTAAAATGGGAGTGTTAATGAAAAATTGATATTTGGTAAAATATAAGTGTCAATTGAGCAATTAAAATTAGGAGTGTTAATAGAGCAATTGAAACAATGTAATTTTACATATTTCCATGTAGTTTATTCGTTTTAAGTCTCTGTAAGTGGTTACTGACAACTAACGAAACACAAATTATAGTATGAGCAATACGATTTATTTTCAGGCAGAAATAAAATACAAAACTTACAATTAGCAGTATCTATTCATTCAAAATCACTCTCGAAAGGTGCATCTTCCATTGTTAATGTTGCCTCTCTTACAGTTTAGCGGTTTCTACTTGTGATATTGAAAGCATTAACAATCTAATATATCTCGAGTCTGCAGCCTAGACGCTCTTTTTTATTCCTCTAGTTTCAGAAAAAAGCCGCATTAAAAACCACGTTAAGGTGAAATTACGTAAATGAAGACCGCGTAAACGAAGGCATTTCTGTACTAAGAGTTAATTTAATTGGAAACATAAGAGTGTGTAAATAATAAATTTAATAATAATACAACCGCTTAATTTAATATTATATTTATTTATTTAACACTTCTATTGCTAATACGATCTGGCGGGCTTATTGCCAGGCGGCAATCTCTTCCAAGCAACAGTAGTAACCACGTAACCACGTAGCTTGCTTCATTTACTTCAAAAGTAAATTAAGCAAGCTACGTGGTCGCATAAATCATTCAAATGACTATCCATCCCCACGAAATCCATAAACATATACGTGAGCGCATGCCCACGAACCCCACAAAGACGGACAATCACCCGAACATTCTTTTTCATATAAAGTGAGATATCATCAATCAAAAGCAAAGGAAGGGATGGTGGAGAGGAAAGGAAAAGAATGGAATGAAACACGTTATTTTACTGACTAGAAATTAAGAGTTTTTTCAGTCCCTTCTTACAGCATGCCAAGGACGGAGCGAGTCTTATATTAGTTTGTAACTGATTCCAGAGTCTCACTGCATGGACAGTAAAGGACGACGTAAAGAAATAGGAGCGGTGAACTGGAAAGGCCAATAAATAATCTCTATTTGCGTTATTACATTATATACCTATACAGTACAACCTGGTAGACTAATTGTGATGTAGCAATATCTCCCAATCAACTAGTTAGGTGCTAAATGAGCCTCAAGAGAAATCCAAACTTAAACCTTTTTTGTTTTAATCTAAAATCCAACGGGAATCGAAGTTATGGGACAAAATAATGGTATGTTACTAACTAAACCACAGAGGTCGCAATAAAAAAAAAAGTGAATTTATATATCTGTTCCTCTAACGACAAACCTTATGAAAAAGTGAGTTTATATATCTGTTCCTCTAACGACAAACCTTATGAAAAAGTGAATTTATATATCTGTTCCTCTAACGACAAACCTTATGAAAAAGTGAATTTATATATCTGTTCCTCTAACGACAAACCTTATGAAAAAGTGAATTTATATATCTGTTCCTCTAACGACAAACCTTATGAAAAAGTGAATTTATATATCTGTTCCTCTAACGACAAACCTTATGAAAAAGTGAATTTATATATCTGTTCCTCTAACGACAAACCTTATGAAAAACTACGCTGAGAAAATTGACTTTATTAATTTCGTGGATCAGCATCCCCATCATATGAGGTCTTTCTTGGGGCAAGCAGACAGAAAGATCTTCAATTCATTACATCATGGCAATCATTAATCTTCTTAGATACGTAGACTGCCAGGATAAAATGCCATAAGTTTTTTTTCCCCGTCCATATATCTATCTCATCATGCACACTCTTTTGTTATTAAGAATTTTCACTCTTCTGTCTTCCAGAATTTCATCAATTTGGCCATGCCATATTTTTCTAGGTCTTCTCAAACAAACACCTTTAACTTTCTATTCAACACGTTTTGATTGTTTTACTAAATATTTCATTATAAATTCTTTCGATGTAGCCGAACCATTTGAATGCTTCTTTTTTCACCTTAAGCGCTGCATCTTCTTTCAAATAGAATATCTTGGTAATTATATTAAAAATATGACATAAGTAAAGAGAGAGAAAAATGTTACTACTTATTAATTTGGCAATATGATTGTTAATACAATCCTTCATTTTGTAATTTAGATAACTCGAAAATGAATTATTTTCATATATCACAAAGTGGATTTATGATACTTGGCATGGTACTTCGTATTATTAATTTTAATCATACCCGCGAGAAATCCATAAGAACAATAAATACTGCAAAATAATATAAACAGTGCCATTTTGTGAAACAACTCACCCCAATGCCACTTAGATCAAGCTTTGGCTATACTTAGATTTAAAAATATTTAAAAATATTTAAAAAAACACATCGATCGGCTGTGGTTATTAAAACCTTAATTTGCGTACATACTTGTATAATTATTGTAATAGTTTATTACATAGAACTGATCATTCAACTTTATTGTAAATATATAATAATTATTCAAATATTTGACCACACAGCAGATGCTGCATTGGTATCAACACGGACGACCTTAAAATAGGTGTATGTTATAATCATAACGGCTAAAATGCTACAAGAGAACGGATTATCGGAAAACGATATCCAATACAGAAATTATAGTATGCAGATTGATATAGCCTTTTCTCAAACAATTAAAAGAAAGAACTGTTTTCCTTTTGACGTTTTTCAACAAAGAAACTTATTTTCATTTAAAAAAATAACCAAAACTTATCTGACACACTGCGTATATCAACAACATATTGGGAAAATAAATGAAATTTTACAAATCAATTTTTATTAATCGTAGTTATTATTAAATGTAAGTTTAGAACCACTTGTTTACGTGATATTCTAATACATACATAAAAAACAAAGTCAATAATAAAACTTCAAAAGAAACCAAAAACAAGGCTATTGGGTGTTTCACAGAATATATTGAACAATATATTCACAAACAATCAGAATGAACAAAACGGCATTCAAAGTGAAGGTATCTTCTTGATGTATGATTTTATAAGGGACTCAAGATTTGAGCTAAGGCTGAGAAGAAAAAATATCAGAGACAATATAGCTGAAATCATTATTTTAGTGCAGTCTAAATTTTAAGGCTATGCTTGGTCACTAACTAAATGTAGGGGCTCTTAAAAAATGTCTCAGGGCTTTGTTAACAAGTCTTAAAGGAATTATCATGCATAATGAAGTAATTATGTAATTATTTTTTTTGAAATCTAGTTACTGCTATTTTGCCCATTAGGGCAGTTGTCTATTATTGCAAAGTCGAAAAAAAATTCATTAAAATTTTATATTATACTTTGTTTCGCAATATTGATTACCATTTCCAATTACAGGGATGTGGCATGATACAACCAAAAATTGACAACATAATAACCTCCTTTATGGTGTCAAAAGTGCAAACTGGAAAATTTATTAAATGTTATATAACGCAAAGGCATTCCCGTTTTCCGAGAGATCATTAGTACTGCATCTCTATAAATATGTTCACTTCTGTGTTCTTATTCCTATAAACTTGTAGGTACTTATACATAGAAAATAAATCTTGTCACATCCCGGTATTTCGTCCCATTTCTTCAAAATAGTTCGTAAATGTATGTATTTAAAGAAAAAAACACGAAATATTTCCGACTTTGTAGAATAACAATATAATAATTATATATTTATTATACAAATAAACGCCATTTTCCTGTCGAGGTAGATTGAAATGAGAGAAAATTGCACTTTCCTATCACTGCTTTATTTGTGATAAATACAGCGGCATCGATCCCGCTGGTACTCAGATTCTTTAAAAATATCTTATCCGGTTTTACTTAAGGCCTTTTTGAACACTTTTCTAATTAATTGGAAGAGATTGCCAAAATATTAATAAACTCGCCAGGTAATGTTGTTGACAACAAAAGTGTAAGATAATACATTTCCACATATCAGAACCCATGGAACAAATATGTTAAAGCGTAATAACGAGATGACATTGTCTCAAATAATCAAGTCTTCAGGTTGAGAACCACTTATGTTAAGTAGGCACGCAACTCATTGTTAACCATCGTTGTATTTGGAAAACTACCGTACCCCCATGCATACTCACATGCATCATATCTATGATAATAATGATTTATTTTCTGTAATGTTTAGTTAGCGTTAGTTACTCCAAGTGTCTCTTGATTGCTTATTTTGTAAATTTTGAAAGCTTCCACTTTATTCTCAATATCTCCAGAGACCGCTGAAAAGGTTCAGTAATACAGAAGGCCCTATCGGAAAACTTTGACTAACTAATTAACCTTGTTCGGTTCGCTGACCCAGTTCATCTGTGAGGTGAGGTGTCACCTATATTCATATAATTTATCTGGTTTCTCTTACTCCTGTTTATTCGCTTCTTCGACTATTAGGTCCATATCCATCACGCAGTGATCAGCCAAATCAAGGATAGTGTAGAAAAAAAGTATAACTTAGGTCAGGTCCCTTCTCTCACATATAAATTAAATTGAGCAGGCTAAGGGCTGTGTCTATCAACTTAAGTTAGATGTCCGTATTTCTCTTAATTTAACAACTCACTCAAGATTTCCAGCCGGTGATTTATTATTTTGATTCCAATGAAAACTTATTTGAAATCGATTAGTAAATACAAGAAAAAAATTTATAAATAATATCAAAGATATAAATCCAGATTTCTAGTATTCATCTCACGCAGAGTTCAGTTATGTCAGCAAGTCAGTGAAAATGCTATAAATTATGTAGATGGAGAGAAAAAAAACACTTTACTTTTGACAAGTCATCCAGCCTTCTCCTAGTGTTGAACTAAGCATGACAAAATGCGAATCAGCTACCGTATTGTTACTCAGAATGCTTTCATTTTTGTGTTATAAAAGCTTGTGTTATTTTTAAATGTAGCTACGCTGAACAAACAGCTCTTCTACGAAAGCGAGAGGTAGCACTTAAATCAATTTGTTCCAGAGTCATAGGTGAGTCCACAAGACCATTCTAGATCTTAAAAAGTTACACAAGATTAAGCGAATAAAAATCGAAAAAAGTGTATGTATCAAGACATGACCATTGAGCAATTTCTCGATATGATACAAATCACAAAAATTGCCACTAGACCGCCTAAATTAAGCCATAGTTCAATCTTAAGTAAAGATTTCATATAACTGAGGCACATTCTAGGTTGTTTCTTACCAATGACTTAAATTATATGTTCTCCAAGTGCCATGTCCGGTCCTGACATTGGCGATCACTCTTGAGAAAATACCCCTCTTTGTCTTTGACGGCACGGAACAGCAGCTCTTCAACTATTGTATTTGGATACCCGTACCAGTACATTCACGAATATTTGTAACCATAACAAACACCTGCCGATTTCGCGTCGACCGTCAATTTTGCGCATAAATATTAATTTTAAGAAGTGGTATTTTTCTCTACTCAATATATGACCCAAATAGTCCATTTTTCGGCATTTTATGGCGTTTAAGAACTCTCGTTCTACATCTGTTCAATGCAGCACCTTAATAATATAATATAATGAATGATAACTAATTCTTGAATATTCTTGTAATTATTATTACGAATCCCAGCAATCTAAAGTATTTCTTCACCATCTCGTTTATCTAACTAACCCTATGATACTTTCTTGGTATTATTTTAACGTGACGTTCACTAATGTTTACATTTTAGATTTGTCGAGTCAAAACAATCGTCAGCAATTAGTCAACATATATGTATATATAATTTCATCGTGTCAATGAAAGTATTAACTTAATTTATTCCACAAAAACAAATTTAATTTTCGTGACTTGAATTTTGGTTGCCTTACAGATCACGAAAGTCTTTCTTTAGTTTAATTTGAAATTATATCTTATCATAATCATTATTCGAAGATCTTTTTGCATAGAATTTAAATCTATTTATGTAAAGATTTTCTGAGAAAAACTAAAATAACTCGCAACTCTGAATTGCCAAAACTCACAGCTTGACGTAATTTAATCTGATCATTAGTACGCAAAAGTGTATTAATTAAAATTGTAAAGCCCGTAAATTAATTAAGTTATCGTAGTTTGACTAATTTCCTTAGATATTTGTATTGACTTGTACGGAAAGCTATTTCGAATTTTTAGGTGAAATTTAAATGCAAAATAGCACCAGATGCTCGTGGACGGAGATTTTTCCATATTTTCAGTATCTCAGCAATCTCTCGTATCATAAACCGCTGTTTATTCCCAATTAAAGCCTTGACTTGTTCGTATTAGTGGCTATCAGCCTTCCAGACTGGACACTTTCTTCGAATATTGTATTACAATTACGACATATTTAAACCACATTTTTAAAATTGTCAAAAAAATGTTCATAATAATAAATAATAGTACCTTTCGAATAAAGTTAAATCAATCTAAGAAATATGAAACTACAATTCTGAAAATATTAAATAATTTTAAAATATTTTCCGTTTTATGAAATACTACAAACCAAAAAAGCAATCTTAGAGCGACTTTAGCATCTAATCTTCGAATAAAAAATACTATAGGTATTATCTAATATTTCCTACTTTTAAGATCTGAATTACTAATATTTTTTACGTTTTTCAAGTGAAACATGCGTTTTTTGTAAAACAGTTTTTTATAGACATTGTAATTTATTTTTATCAAACACTGTTGATTCCACTTTTTTGTGACGGTATAACCCTTTCGTTTTTTATAGATTTTTTTATCCACACAATACAAGTTACTATTTTATAAATAAAACATAAACCACTAATTCTAGTATTTATTTTGTGATTTCGAAATTCGTAATATTATTTTGTAAATTATTTCTAATCTAATATGTCTTTGTTCCAATTTATTACCCTTTGGCTAGTATCGATTTGGTGTCCGGCTATTTGTTTTCATCCCTCCCTTGTTATTTATATGCGTTTTACTCCTCCCCTCGGCGAGTTTCAGTAAGATAACGAGTTTTATTGCCTTCACTCAATAAACGAAACGTTTTTGTCTTTATATACAATAATATCATACGAATGTGAACTAAAAGTAATATGTCAAGTAGCGTGAAAAGGAACACGTTTGGTATAGCTCTTTTGATTTGTATAATAACAACAAGTGAGCTTATTGGCGTTACATAATTTATTTCAATAATTAATTATATGTGAAAACTGGACTAAACCTTTATTTAAAAAAAAAGGTAACAACAAGAATCAAATCTGCAACCCTCGGATTGGAACAGATCCGAAGGCTGTTAAAAAAACATTTTCAAAAATCAGAATAGACTGTATAAGTAGTATGGTTGTGAATAAGGTGAATGAAGTATTACATTAACTAAGAATAGCGTGATGCATGTAGAACCAAAACTCCATAATTTAAAAAAAAAACTTGTTCGAGGATCATATTACCATGGATCTCACCACATGCGTTAAATTAAGGAACAGAAATAAAAATCGATAAAATAACTTTATGCCAGGAAGTTTCCGAGTCTATGTTACATGCCAGAATTTTCTTTTTCATCGTGGGATTTATGCTAAGCGTCATAGTTCTCTGGTATGTCTCGGTAACTCGGTACCCACGTAGTAACTTGGTACCCCGCGTGTATTCATCCCTCCGGTCCCTGGATCATGTTGAATGCAGCGTTTGAAGGGATCTTGTTTTGAACTCTTTTATTTGGTCCATCTATCTCATAGTTGAGATTGATGGACCAAATAAAAGAGTTCAAAACTCTAGCTCGCTTTCCTAACGAGCATCTCCCGACTCTCCTGTTTTTTTTCTGACAACGTGTCCCAAATATGTTACGATCTGTATGTTTTCGAAAATCTTTCAGTAATCTTCAACTCTTGTATGATAAAGATGTTGGTGCGCCATGCAGGTAATGAGATACGAAATATTCGCCTCTAACACTACATCTCGAAAACCAGGATATAAAATGTCAAATTAGATCTTGGAGTCAAGCCCAAGTTGAAGAATATCTCTTTAAAGACTGAAAAGGAGGTAGAATTACATATCCCCTGTAACTTATTGAGGACATAATAACATGAAGAAATAAGTTAGTTTCTTTTAACCGACTGTTGCCTAGTTATTTAATATCTATTTCATAAATTCTCACTAACTTGATAAGTCTTGAGACCTAATTGCAAGTATGTATCACTTGAATCAACCCTTGGCGTAACATACTTTATCATTTCTCTCATAATGTCTTACATACACTTATCAAAACAAATTACATTTAAGAGTTCACACAAATATTCACCACAATTTACCCCTCCTGCAAGCTAAAAAACAACGTGATAGCAACTACGCTTCGATCCACTGTCCGAATTGTTCGCACCTTTTTGCCTTAATTCAATTTGGTTTCTCATTGTGTATCACGGGGGTCAGATGGAAACACTGCTTTATGGCAAAATATATTGTAGCTCTTGCGATGCTGCAGTCGCCATATCTTTGTTGAGTTTATAATTTGCGTGTTTTTTATGAAAATACCAAAGGAAGAATTTAACGTGTTAATTGGTTATTTAAAAAAAACTGATATTTTTAAACATTTCTCTTAAATAATCTGCAGCATCGTTTGAATAAAGAATTTTGACATTTTTAATTTATGTTTTCTTGAGTTTCTGAATAACATTATTGTTATGATACTAAATTACTTTGATCTTAACTAATTCCAGGAGTTCTTTATTCAAAACACATTTCAGAACATCTGAATCTTTTTTATTGTTCATGTTTTATGGTCATATCCCTTCTTAAATGTACGTCTTATAACCATATCACTTCTTGATATGATAATAAGACATATAATAACCTTAAGTTAATCCCAACGACGTTGTTAAGTTTCTTACAGAGTTCATAACCCGCAGTGCCCCCCATGAATACCTCCGCATTTGCTAAAATCAAAGATGGGTCAATCCTTTGTGAAATCTGAACCCACTTGGTCATCAAAGCTTCGTATCAAAATTCCATTGATGCAGGAATTATTATAAGCAGTAAGTAGGGAAAACGAGTTCTTGTTCCTCGTACTGACTAAATCCATGTAAAAGCAGTTCCCATGTAGGATTCGACTGCGTCAATTCTAAGTTATTTTAGTATTTGAAATTATGATCAATTAGGTGAAAGGACAATCTTTTGATCATGTCGAAGTTTTTATTCCTTAACCTGTTTTTGAACACGGTCGACTCTATGTTACCCTAACTTGAATGATAATAATAAAAAAGGACAATTTATATAGAGCTTTTTAGAGAACAGATTCGCCTCAAAGGCACTTTTCCTCGGGTTTCAAACACTATTATTGATAAATTAGAAATATTACAATAAATATGTATAAGTTGAGTGTTAGGATGGTGTTAGAAGGTGGTAGCTGCGGTTATTCGATTTTGTACTTCCCCGTATCTGCATAATATATGTTTAGAAAAACATATTTGGTAAGAAAACTGCTGAAAACTTACCAAGGGAAGACGAACTCTATAGAAACTTTGTAGATATTCCAATATGTGATAGTAATACATTTGTATTTGGTGAAATGTAGAGTATGTGTGTAGTGTTTAGTTCGAGGAACAAGTCATGAAAACACTTTTTGTCAGGAAACATTCTTTGAAAAGAATACACGCATTTTCACAAAACCAAAACATTGTAATCAAAGAACTTAAATTGAATAAAAAATTATATTAAAGTTTTTGATTGGTTTGGTCATTTCAACCGGTTAGTGTAGTGTTATATAACATTTATTTAAATATATTATTTATAGTTAAAGCATTAACATTGTGGAGGTTTAAAGCCATTGTAATTTGTTTTATTAAACACCGTTTATTCCATTTTATGTAACGGTATAACCCTACCGGTTTCAATTGTTTGTGCTTCCTGATGATGAGGTGAAAACCTTGAAACCGGTAGAGTTATACCGTTACATAACGTGGAATACACAGTGTTTGATAAAAAAAATTACAATTTATTTACATATATTTAATTTTGTTTTCTTTTTAATTTGAAGTCGTGTTGTTAGTCAGATTTTTAATAAAATATTAATAAATTCTAGTTGTTTATTAAAATCAAGTCAAAAATATTTATTATGCGTAGGTGTTTTTGTTATAATCACAAAATTTATCAAATTTTATATGAAATAAAAAAGTGAATGTAAAAATACCACTTGAAAAAAGCAAGCTAATCAATTACATTTTGCGTTGGGGCAATTTGAAACAACGTTCACCCTGTCCCGCCTGCGGTGAGTACTTAGTCGAACAAATCACCCTACTCAGATAGAATGCGAACAAATTTATTCCCATATTTCTCGGCAGTGAATTGTGGTCACCCTGTGATTTTATCACGATGTTCAAATTTTTTTCGTTTCTGTGCTGCGTCCGACTGGGATGACCATAGAGTTGGGGGGGAAATGGAAGAAAACGAAAAAATCTGTGTCTTTTTTCAAACGACCCCTACGACCCGCGATCAATCACTGCCATATTTAGTAGACGAAGACGTTTCGGAGAGTAACGGCAAAGTATTTTTTTCCCATAGGTTAAGTTTTACTTTCGGCAACATAAGGTAAATGAAAGCATTGGAAATATGTGATAATTATATTAAAATTATTTTTGATATATTTTAAAGTTTGCACTATCTCTTTTAAATAATGATATGAGTATTTCTGAAGAGTACTCTATTGTATTATATTTTTGTGGTTTATAGTGTAACCAGGTAAATTAACTGTTATGTGGTTATCTCTTATGACCGGCCAGAAAATTATTAAGTGTTAAGTAAGAACTGAAAACCACAAGTGATGCAAAAAAATGGGAACAGGAATCGAATCCAAAGGGTCAGAAAACAGGTATCTTAACAAATTAATAATGGAGGTCGTTAGCTCAAATAAAATAAAAACTGTTCTGAAGTAAAAAATGTTTACAAAATATTATATGGATATTGCACCACCAACACAATAATCATTAAAATGTTTCAAAACGTCAGCTATACTAAAAATGTGAATGTAACTCAAATAATTTCAGTTCTAAATATTTCATAACTCAATTTAAAAAAAAAATTGGTATTAACGGGAATTAAATTTGCAAGTTCCAAGTTGGAATCTTGGTCTTATCCATTATTTGCCCCTATCAATTTCGAATCTAGGCACATTGACGCCTATTTCCTTTTACAAGAACTTATAGACATTAGAAGATATAAAATTACTTCAACATTTCAAAATGCCATAAAGCAAGCACTGGTGATTGAGATAAGAATTGGTAGATCTAGCTCCAGGCACATATTGATATTTTTTTTGATTTATTAAAATATCAATATTTGATAGCTTTCAACGCAAAATAATGTCCTCTGCATAAACCAGCAGTTAAAATAGACCGTTTAAATTATGCACAGAATATCCTTTCTGGCATTGTTTCGAAAAGCCGAGATACTACAATAGTTTATCTCTTCATTTCCATTACTTGTTAGTTGATTTATATAAATTAAATGTTAGAGTGCTTTGAATCGATAGAAGCGCTCATTCGTCTACAGGAGATTAAACCTCGCTATTATAACAAAATTTTAAGGTCAGTGCCAATGAAAAATTAAATAACATATATCATAATATTTCTGCAATGCGAGATTATCAAAGTACAACAGCTTGGTCAAAATACAATTATTTAATATGTCTTCAGTGCTTCGACATGCAACTAAAAAATATACCGATGTTTTTCAAAAGCAGCTATATGTATATACTCGTATATAAGGTTATAAATTAAAAACACCTCTGGCTTTATTGATACAGCACCTGTCTTCTAATCCTGGAGTTGCGGATTTGATTCCCGTTGAAATTCAGTTTTATGTAAGAGGATTCAAGTCAAGTTTTTACTAAATCTTATTTAACATTTTTATGGTAAGTTGAAAGAGATTAAGGCATGGCAATAAGCCCATTAGGATGAACAATGTACAACAAAATTGTAATTCAATATCAATTAAGACTCCTTTAAGAAACATCGATTATCCTAATTTGGCATATTCACACCGACTCAAATCATGTCTTGGAGAGTTGCTTATCATAATCATAAAAAATCAACAGATTTTTATTCTGTTGTTTATAGTTAAGGCATTAACGTTGTGGAGGTTTAAAGACATTGTAATTTATTTTAACAAACACTGTTTATTCCACTTTTTTTTTTTATGACGGTATAACCCTACCGGTTTCAAGGCTTTCACCTCATCTTCAGGGGAGCGTAAACAAGACTAAATGCTGTTCGGACTGGCACCGATATAGACACTTCAACGGTTGGAGGCGGGAGGGGTGAGAGGAAGGCTAGGTATAATTTCGGCCAAGAGCGGGGAGATTTTGGGGAAATAAGTATTCAGCAGATGCTCTGATCGGTATACTGACTTAGAAATTTCTAGGGCCTCCAATCTGTCCAATCTATTTCCGTTGTCGCTAATATGTAAGAATTTGGCATCATCGATAGAAAAAGTGCTGTAAGAAAAATGGACTTATTCCTAGATACATTAATATTTATACCAATAGTAAAACCAAATCAGGCCAAGAATCAGTGAAAAGTGCTAAGAAAACATGGCTTAACAAAGAAATCAAACAGTGTCATATACAAAAGAACGTCTTACAAAATTATATAAAACTTTTACATACAGAACTCATTCATTGTTTGCATCCAGTTGAGTGGGACCTTTTTAACGATTATGTGTATGAATCTGTCAGTGCATTTGGATCGAAAAAGAAAAAAACTCTGGATAAAAAACTAAATAAATTAAAATGTGACCAGATTGACGGAATACCTAACACTAACACAAGCGACAAAAGCCAAGATTTAAAATTCGCAGAAAAAGTGTTTAACCTATCGAACCATAAATTTAGGGATGAAGAACTGGACCTTTTGTCAAAAGGGCTCAAATATTTCCTAATTCAAAAAAATGTTCCCAACCAAATAGAGCAGCTCGCTGTGGACGCTGTTGCACTACTTCGTAATGAGGACAAAAATGTGCAATACAAGTGTGCAGCCGACATCAAGAAAACCATCGCCATGTGTCAAGTGAATAACATCGCCCGGAAGGAACTAGCCACGGCCATGAACATCAAAAAGACTTTGAAAGATAATAATTTAACATTAACCAAGGCAGACAAAGGTGAATCAATAGTTATATTTCATAGAAAGGATTATGAAGAAAAAGTCCTAGATTTTCTGAATAACAATAAATTTCAAGTAATAAAAACCAGCCCTTTAAATTCTCTGCAGACTAAAGTAAAATCCGTCCTTAAAAATTGTAGCTCCATCATGAACCAAAATTTTAAAAAGAATTTGTGTATAATGAATCCACAAATACCGCAATTATATGGCTTAGCCAAATTACACAAAAACAATATACCTATAAGACCTGTAGTCTCATATAACCAGGCACCAACCTATAAAATATGTAAGTTTGTCAAAGAACAGTTTCATAATCTAACCCAATTTAAAGCTGAATACTCAATCAAAAACTCATTGGAATTAATTGATAAATTAAAAAACATAGAAATGCCTCATAATGCAAAACTGGTATCCTTTGATGTCACTAACCTATATCCAAGCATACCAGGTTGGAGATCCTTAGAGCTCGCAAAAAATATCATAAATGACAAAAGTAAGGACCTTGTTAAAAATTCGGAATTGATTTCACTGATGGACTTATGCATCAAACAAAATTATTTTAACTTCAACAATAAAATATATAAACAAACGAATGGTTTAGCTATTGGCTCACCATTGTCTCCCCTTCTCAGTGAAATATTTATGAACTATTTTGAAAAATGTATTTTTAGGAGTAAGTTTAAGTTAACCAAAAATGTTTTGTGCTGGTTTAGGTATGCAGATGACATTCTTTGTGTTTGGACGGGTACCGATAGACAATTACACCATTTTCTTAAATATTTAAATTCTATAGAAAGTTTTATAAAATTTACATTAGAAACAGAACAGGACGGAAAATTAAATTTCTTGGACCTAACATTATCTCGGAAAAAAGGCACATTTGACTTTGATATATATAGGAAAAATACTTATTCAGACTCTATAATACCAGCAACTTCTAACCATCCTAATAATCATAAATTCGCCGACTTTAACTGTATGCTTCATAGATTGCTCAGTGTCCCATTAACCGACGACAATTTTAAAAAGGAATTAATAACCATCAAAAAAATTGCTACAAATAATGGCTATCCTGGAAGCCTCATTGATTCACTTTTAAAAAACAAAACAAAAAAGAAACTTATAAAAGATTATATATTTAACGACACCTATAAGCATACCTATAAATAGAGCAAAGTCCTATTTATAAAAAATGTATCAAATGAAATAACCAAAAATATTCCAAGTCACATAAAGCCAGCTTTTTACACTAACTTTAATCTCCGGAAACTCTTATTTAATGGGAAAGGCAAAAATGGAATACTTAACAACAGCGGTGTGTATAAACTTTTATGTGCTGACTGTGATAATTTCTATATAGGAAAGACAGGAAGATCTTTTGAAAAGAGATTTCGTGAACACCAATCTGCTTTAACAAATCCTCTAATTTATTCTGAAATGGCTAATCATTGTCACCGTGAGAATCATACTTTTTCTATCGATGATGCCAAATTCTTACATATTAGCGACAACGGAAATAGATTGGACAGATTGGAGGCCCTAGAAATTTCTTAGTCAGTATACCGATCAGAGCATCTGCTGAATACTTATTTCCCCAAAATCTCCCCGCTCTTGGCCGAAATTATACCTAGCCTTCCTCTCACCCCTCCCGCCTCCAACCGTTGAAGTGTCTATATCGGTGCCAGTCCGAACAGCATTTAGTCTTGTTTACGCTCCCCTGAAGATGAGGTGAAAGCCTTGAAACCGGTAGGGTTATACCGTCATAAAAAAAAAAGTGGAATAAACAGTGTTTGTTAAAATAAATTACAAAGATTTTTATTCTATTATATCACGCCATGCCCGTTTATTAGTGGTTTTATAAATCAGTTAATGCATAGTATTGACTAAGTCAGTTTAGTGCATATTTCATTTCAGTATGTAAGTATAATATTAGGTTAAAATCAGGGAGATAGATCAAATATTTACTATTTATATCACACACTCAACCTCTAAATAATGTTGATGACTACTATTTCTCAAGTAATATAATAATGTTTATCTTTCATTTTGCAACGACAGTAATGAGTTGGACTCTTCGTGTTTGTGGTTCCCGTTTGTCGCGTCATCATACTTGAGCGCCAGCGTCTTAACGGAGCGTGGTGAGAGAGTAGTGGAAAGTCGAGTGGACATAAAAGCTTTCAGTTCCCACAAACACATCCCCACCGCAAGAGTTACCTCCATTTTACTTGCAGATAACACTCTGAAGACTTTTCCCTCATATTTCTCTGTTTCCACCGAGGAAATGTGACTCGAAGTAAACATAGGAAAACCTTTCAACTTTTTCACAAACTGACAGTAAGAATTTATTGTTTGAAAATCACTCACGTTTTAGTGTTGCTAAGGCATTAAATAAAATAGGCATGGATTAAAAGAAGGAAATAAATCTTATAAAATTAAGGCTTAAAACATTTATTTATTTCTTCTTTTGTGTGCATAGTTATACATCGAATATTTAGCGTGCTTATTGTTGTATACATTTTCTTACAACCAATCACCTTATCTTGAATACATTTGGCTGTTTTAATCCATGAGAGATTGTACAAAAATATCTTTAAATTAAAAAAAGATAGAAATATTGGATCTTCCTTTCAGCAGTTCTACTACCGAGTAACTAACGGGGCACAGTAGACAAGCCATCAGGAGTGACATTGATTGAATATCACCACACATGCATAGCGGTGAATCCTCTGTCCCAATCCTCTATATGAAGAGATTTTATTTTGAGCTACCTACGTGAGTGCGTAGGCGAATAAGAGATCTATATACAGCTTACAAAGGAGTTTTCAAGTAAGATGGCTTAAAATTAATAAAAATAGGTTTCGAATTTAAAAAATAAAGAAGGAAATAGCACACACCAAATGATATAGTAAAAAAATTAATTCAAGGAGGAATGTAATGCATCGAAACACATATTTGCCGTCACCAGATCGGAGGAAAAGTAACATCCGTCCTGAACAGTCTTGGTTTGTATGTTCCGGATAATTATATGAGATAACGTACCCATAGCTTGTTCTTTCAACCTATAAGTCGAACCAACCAGCCTTTCGAAATGCTGGAAGGTAGAGCAATCGCACTGTTTAACCGTGTGTGTCCTCGTATAGACGTGTTTCGTATGTCACTCAGCTTCTTTAGAAAAAATCTTCAATGAAGTGTTATACTTGAAATATTTAATTTTTTTATGTTATTTAACATGCCATATTTTTTCATAATGTTTAAATGTAACATATAAATGTAAACTATTGTTTTTATTAATCAAGCTTTAAAATGTTGAATGATTTTATACATTTTTTGTAATTGTTATGTATGGTCCTTGTACAAATTAGGGAAGCCTGTAATGTGTAAAGGACTGAAAAAATAATTAATAACATAAATGGAATATAAATGAATTTAAATGAATACATTTATAAATGCTCGAGAATTATATTAAATTACCTTTTAAAAACAATGTTTAGAAAAATTAACGATAGTACTCCGAGATGACTAATTAATGCATCAATTTGATACGAACTAAGAGTTATCGACAGATTGTCGATAATATGCCTACGACGAGTCTTCCGATTGGACTCATTGCTCATGGCTATAGAACAGTTTGGAGAGACTCGTGGCTACACAAAGCATATAAAGTCGACGCACTAGAGGTGGAGTCTCAATGCGTTGGACTGATTAACAGAACAACCCTTAACTCTTCGTACTACGGAGTGCAGGGATGGATGGAGAAGAGTCGTCATGGGCTGTCGTGGAAGCCACGATGCTCCATCATGAGTAACACAACAGGATAATGATTCCAAAATCCATATTAAAACACTTTTTCTAGAAAACATATTAAGAAACAATTGTTATATAGAGTTAAGGTTTTTAGTATGATACTCTTATTTGATCCGTTATTTGTTGAAAAACACTCCCGGACAGAATTAAGTTCAAAGTTTCCCCTTCAACAACCGCAGTATATTATTACAGACATACCAATTAAACTTGCAGTTAACACACTCTAAATTTAACCACATATCTGTGATACACAATCTAGTTTGCAACTCGCAAAAAATTATAAACTTGTAATATACAGTTAATTACAAACACAACTGCTGAAGCAAATGCCCATTTTAATGTAACTTGTAGCGACAAGTATTTTAATCGTAACTACTTTACATCTAATTGGATTTTAACTGTTTTATTATATTTAAACAATTATTCATATTTATTTCTGGAACCAGATAACAACCGCAAGACTTGCACCCACTTTCTCGTATTTTAAACAATAGTTTTGAATAATAGGTTCTCCGGAAAGTAGTTTTGTATTTCGCAGATAGACGCCGTTTGGGAAAAAATCTTAACTTATTTAATTTCAAACGTGCTAAATGTATATTATCATGAAACGTAAAAGTTTTGCACATTGTTCCAGTCTTCGTTGTAGTATAGCTTCATTTTAAATATTTAAAAGATTTTTTTTGTGCTTTATGAATTTTTACTACTTTTCCAGAATCCTACTTTCCTCATTCCTTACCGTTAGTGACATTTTGCATTGTTAATAATATTTTTAATATAAACATTAAAAATATGATATTCTAATGTTTTGTAAAATCACATAGTTTCAAGAGATCTTTGCTTTTGAATTTATTTAACCATATATCTCGCTGAAAATGCTCAGCATCTATCCGATCACAGACTTGCGCTCCGCTCAAGCAAAGATGATCTCTTAGCGTTTCCACTTCATCGCTTTTCTTCATGTCATAATTTACCCTCCACGCCTTTAGACTCTGAAACCAGCTACCAGCTGCTGTAAGACATGTACCCTCATTGGCTTCATTAAAAGCGCATTTAAAAAATTATAATAACACTTCAATGACGGCGAGTCTTCCTCCATTCTATTTTTCATTTTCTATCTCTCTTTCCCAAGTCAATGGTAATATTAAAAAAATTGTATATATTTTTTAAATATTTTATTATAGTATATTTCGTTTATTCATTTGTAATTTATTTTTAATAGATAAGTCCTATTTTAAAATAGTTTTTTAGGAGTATTTTAAAACCTATGTAACCTATCGATCAGCAATTGGCTCAACCATCGTAATTCCTACCTGATTGGTCATAAGAGCCCCGTTCTTAAGAATTCATTAAAAAGATTATGATATATTTTCATACCTTGATTAGAAAAGCAAATTCATGCCCTGCGCTGTCCCTGTCGTGGTAGCCAGATAGGAGAAAACACCGGACTATCTAATTCATACATACTATACACTTTCTCATACAACTTTTACGATTTCTGTGACATTTGACATATTCTTTTTTCAAAATAGTATTCACTTGATTCAACCACACTTTCCTTGGTCTTTCCCTACAACGATTTCCACTCTTCCACATTTGCATTGTGTATTATTTGTGTTGTTAGTTTTTTTTATAATATTAATAACCAAACGATACAGATATAAGAAACATTATATATTTGTTTGCGACTTTTCCCTCGAAATACGTCTTAAATTATATGATGAGTTCTAGAATTAACATCCCATGAGAAGTAATCGTAATATACTAGAGGTATTCTTGAAGAGAAAAAGAAAGAAAGTTAAATGTGTAAATATTTGAATTAATATCAGGATATTAATCTAAATTGTATTTTATCTAAAATAATAATCTTATTAGTTATTTTTTGTACATTTTTAATTTACACGAAATTTATGATTTCGACTACAAAACACGCGCTTAATACCTTTTAATTAAATTCCACAAAACATGAGTTCGTTGTATTTTTAAATGAAACCCGCTTTTCCAATCCTTGTGTTTATTTCAAAGATTTATTACTTACAAAATTACTTACCACCATAGTTTCCAACTTTATCGACTTCCATTTATTTCGTAATGTGAGGTTATATTTTTGGAATAGTGGAACAGATGAAATTTACAGATCCGGTGCAACACTCATTTCTAAACACGAAACTATTTTTTTCCGGGTTTTTTATATTTAAATGTCATTGCTAATGAAAATGTTGTCATAATCACTGCGATGATTTAAAAAAAATAGTTCTTGTTGTTTTACAACTATTTCTAGTAATTCTAATGTATATTTTTGTTCATTGCAAGCTTCTTCCCCCATGATTTTTTTTGGCAATTGAATTATGTAATTTAAAACATATATCTGGCATAACCATATATTGTGAATAAACAATAAATGTTAAAGCTTAAAATGGTATTATACTCTTCAAAAACATAACTAATAATTAGTTTTATGTAATTAAAAATATTTACGGGAAAAAATAATAAAAATTACAATATTACAAAAATTGTTTAAGTATAGTCCTCAAGTGCTCAACTTTTCCAAATAATCCACAATCGTTAGGCTACATAGGATGGGAACCAGTAAAGACATTAGATGGACCGGTTAAACTTTCCGTGAACTAATATGAAATCATTTTTAAAGTATTTATTTCGACTTATATTTTTGCGAATATATTATAACATGACTAGTCGGATCATTTAATTTAAAAAAAGTATTGTTGTCATTTTTAATTTTTTTTGTCTTTGTAATTCAAGATTTTACTTAACTAAAAACAACTAAAACTACTTTACTAAAAACAACTAAAACTACTTTACTAAAAACAACTTAAACTACTTTAATAAAAACAATAATTTATGTTACTTTACTAAAAACAACAATTTATGTAGTGCCGTTTAGAGAGCAGATCGAGAATCGGAAGTCGGTAGAAAATATAAAGAGAGCGAGATCGGAAGTCGGTAGAAAATATAAAGAGAGCGAGATCGGAAGTCGGTAGAAACCATAAAGGGAGCGAGATCGGAAGTCGGTAGAAAATATAAAGAGAGCGAGATCGGAAGTCGGTAGAAAATATAAAGAGAGCGAGATCGGAAGTCGGTAGAAACCATAAAGGGAGCGAGATCGGAAGTCGGTAGAAAATATAAAGAGCGCGAGATCGGAAGTCGGTAGAAAATATAAAGAGAGCGAGATCGGAAGTCGGTAGAAAATATGAAGAGAGCGAGATCGGAAGTCGGTAGAAAATATAAAGAGAGTGAGATCGGAAGTCGGTAGAAAATATGAAGAGAGCGAGATCGGAAGTCGATAGAAAATATAAAGAGAGTGAGATCGGAAGTCGGTAGAAAATATGAAGAGAGCGAGATCGGAAGTCGGTAGAAAACATAAAATATGTTGAGTATATGGATAAAAGGTGGACTGTAGGCATTGTATCGTGTATTTTCTCTCATCTGCATGTATTTTGAAAAAAATATTATTTTGTGATAAATTGTAAAGCTACAGAAGCTTTGTGTTTGAACATTAGTTTTGAATAATCTACGAACATTTTTTTTGTTGCTTTTTAAATGACACGTAATTGGAATTCTAATGCTCTCTAATATGCACGGCCCTGTGTGTGTTTTACCTGTATTTGATGAACATTATGATTTATTGACTCTAGAACATCCCTCCCTTTTCAAACACGCACGGATTGCAATATTTTAGAAGCATTTTTCATAAATGTGAATTAATTTCTTAATGTGCTCGAATTTTACTTTTCGTCGGTGTTTTTAGATGTTTGGTAGTGCGGTTAATACGCTTGATCAAAATACTGTCGTTTCACTATCATCATCAGCTTCGGTCTATGTTACTCCAGAGCAAGGTTCAAGCTTCTTTAAACGCTCATCCACTTGCTAGGCTACACATCCTGGCCAGTTTAGTTTTGCTACTGTTTGGATCATATCCTTGACTTGAGATCATCTTCAAATTTATACATGTGATTTCTAAGACTTTGTTTAAGTATGACTCGTTCCAGTTTTCACTGAGCAATACCAACATAAAATTGGCGAATTCGATTGCCAAAGTTATGTTCATCGCTTCATATTTTGTTTATTTATTTACACATGACAAGAAATCTTATAAATACATAATTTGTGTGAGAACAACAGGTAATTTAATATAGACTTATAATTATAATGGATGTGGGTGTGTTGCCTTTCATTTGTCGGATCCCCAGTAAACTTGGCTTTTGCCTGTATCTTGTTGAGGACCAAAATATGGTAGCAATAAGAACTTGCCCCTTAGTTTTGAGATTTAATAATAATAAACAATTTTTGTAGGGCTGTTTAGAGAGTCGATACTTGTCTCAAAATTTATGGTATTTTCACATGATTGTTTACTATCTAACAACTATTTTATCACTGGTATAAAGGTAGCCATCGATAGCTATTCTTTCAGATGTCAGAATAGGTAGATTTTAAAATTTAAAGTTTAATTTTGCCTAATATAAAATAAAACACATGAAATCAAGTAAATAACTTTGAATAATTTTAAATAACTTTTAATCAGCCTCCTCTGTCAATCTCCAACAATGCTTTCAAAAGACTTATCTATAGTTTGGTGGTGATTATGTTTGCGTTTTTGTTTGAAACTAAAAGTCTTTGTATCGGCCATAAGGTCAATCTTAACATGGACTTAAATATTTACTGAAATGTTATGGTTAACAATACAAGGAACTAAGTGACGTCTTCGTGACGCCTTGGGACGTAAATAGACAAACACCGTAACGCGAATATACGAGTACTTTAAAACTAGTCGTTGAGCCCCATAATTCATTCATTCAACATGTCTTAACAACTCTAAATAACTGTTTTTCATCCTCACAACTACATTAACAAATATATTGATTGATAAATAGTATTATTTTTTAATGTTCCATAATTTCAGCTCAACAGCACTTTGATTTTAATTTATACAAAACAATATTTACTCCTTCGTGATTGAGAATGATTGTCAGTTACTCTGTATGTTAAATGCACGACACTTGTATATTTATATTGGTTTACTCCGTGCAAACAGTTGCACTTCAGCTAGCAACAGTCTTGCCACATCGAACCCAAAGTCCCGATGGCAAGACATCGGAAGATTTAATCTATCACAGATTTTTTTGTAGGAAGAGTTTTATAGAGTACTTTTAGTCTTAATTAATTAATTTAAAATGTTTTTCGGGGCTATTGTCGTGTTACATGTACTCAAATTATAGTCGAAGGCATAATTTTATTAATATAAATTAATTTTTTATCATAAACCCATTCAGATATGTAAAATAACTAGCTTCATGCAAACAAACCTACACGCAATTCCATGTTGGGTAGGTTGAGATAACACGGCGCCCGACTTTCATATTTCGACACAATAATTTCACTACTTCCTCATCCAATTTTTTTCATACAATTTCTACGATTTCGCTTACTTATTACACATCTTTCTTGATATCATTGACATTATCCAAACCACACTTTTTTTAGTTTTACTCTATTACGCATTCCACAAACATTTGCACTGTATATTTATTTTGTAATTCTTTCTTCATCATTCGTTCCACGTGCCCAAACCATCTCAGAGTGTTCTTCTTCATCTAACTCAGCACACCGCCTTAAGTTCACATTAATTCGTAATCATTTCATTTTATCCTCAGTGAGATACAGGCAAAAGCCTAGTTTACTGGGGATACGACAAATGAAAGGCAACAAACCCAGATCCATTAAAATTATATGTCCAAATCAAATTACCTGTTGTTTTTTCTCAAATTGTGTATATTTCTTGTCATATGTAATAATAATAATAAATAAAATTTCGTATTCTGCCATATTTTGTTTACCCGTGTATTGTTCTCATTGCACGCATTTCCATAAATTTATTCGGCTAATTTCAGTTTTTTTTCCATGTTCACGTTTCACTCCCAATCAACGTTGGTACGTAAATACTGTTGTATAGTAAACAGTAAAATAACTTGCTTCATAATATAACGTAAATTAATACTTAGTTATGTTTTTTTAACGTCGCCTTGAGAATGAAGGCTGCAACAGTTTTGAAACGTCAGCTATCATTTAAGCCTATGTTCAACACGCAAACAACATCTACATTTTTTTACTTAAAATCAGTTATGAAGATCTTAGAACATAATAACGACTACTGTTCACTTAATAAAATATTTTTAATCTTAAGTCCATGTCATATTCAGCCTTTAAAATAACATTTCGTATTCTGTCATTCCATCACCAAAGGAATAAGATAAAAAGCAGGAATGGTGTATAGTATGTAACCTAACGTGATGATTGCATTAAAGTAGCTTACATACGAGGTAACGTGTGCGCCCGAGACAGGAATAAACACGTGAAATTAGAATTTGCAAATGCAATAATGTTGCAGAAAACGGTTGCCTGTAACTGTGTTATCACATAACCACTACCGTTTTAGCATGTTGCCTCAAATAATTGTGCACATAAAATAAAGCCTCCTTTCCCTAAAATGCATACACTCCTATTCATTTTTATTATAATTTAAAACTATTTCCTCACATTTATCAAAGGTTTCGACTTTATTTTTGTGGATCTCCATATTTGAATATTAAAAAATTAATTATGGATTGATTTAATTTGTGGAATAACAAAGAAATTTATCGTTAAATATTTACTCACTTTTTGAATAAAATACTCAGAAAGTTCTGCAGTTGATAAAAGGGATGTGGATTCTTAGACCGTTTTATGTCTGCATTTCTGTAGCTTATATATTGCTTAAAGACTAAGACTGGCTTTCCGGGCGTATTGGGCTCTTCGTAGTGTTTGATAATCACGATTTAACACAAAGCAGCTGGACAAATTAAAGTGTCTTAAAAATGTTTGTCTAAGATTTATTTTTAACCTACGAAAGCATGATAATAATATAACTTCATACAAGAAGGCATTGAACTGGTTAAACGTTAAAAATAGACGCAAAATTCACATACTGTCTAGGTTTTATGAAATCCTTAACTGTCCCGCCACCCCATCTTATCTCGCCGAAAATTTTCAGCGTCTTTCCGATCATGGACTAGCGCTACGCTCCAACAGAGATTATTTATTGGCCTTTCCAGTTTACTGCTCTTCTATTTTTACGTCGTCCTTTACTGTCCATGCAGTGAGACTCTGGAATCAGTTACAAACCAATGTTAGACTCGCTCTGTCCTTGGCATGCTTTAAGAGGAGACTGAAAAATCTTAATTTCTAGTCAGTAAAATAACGTGTTTCATTCCCGATTTTTATTTTCCTTTCCTCTCCACCATCTCGTCCTTTTCCTTTGATATCTCACTTTATATGAAAAGGAATGTTCGGGCGATTGTTTGTGGGCGTATGCTCACTTATGTGTTCAAGGATTTCGTAGGGATGAATAGACATTTGAATGTTTTTTGCGACCATGTAACTTGCTTCATTTACTTTTGTCTGGTTGGTTGGAAGATATTGCCGACTGTCGATAAGCCCGTTAGACTGTTTTTGCAATAAAAGTGTTAAATAAATAAATAAAGCTCCTTTCTACATCTTACTTAAAATATCCCATTTGTCCATGCATGTTTTTCTGATGTCTTCATTCCGCCTTTTCTATACATTGATACTCCACAAATTTTACTTTGTGCGCGCATCAAAGCAGCATGAACCTTCTTTTTATCCTTCTTTAACTAATTCCAAGTTTACCTTTCATTCGAGGTGGGCACCAATACACTATTATATAATATTGTAATTTTTACAACTGTTCATTTTGCGCATTTGTTGTACGCAACATTTAATGCTACGTTCACCTTGTTTTCTGTCACTTCTTTCACCTTTTGATTTGATTTCAGGGAATTTTCAAAACATTGACTGATATTTGATATCATATCACAAAAAGGAACAAAGGTTTTTGGAAGAAAAGTAAACTTTTCACTTAAATTGCACAAATAGTAATTTTAAGAGAAATGTCTGTAGCGTATTTAATTAATTTGAGTGTGTTCGGCTTTACATCTGTGAAGTTGAAATGAATTAGAACTTTCTATTACACAGGGTTACTGGAACTATGTAATTAATTGTAAAATATTAAGAGAGAATTAATAGAGGGTCAGTACAATCGAGAAAGGTTAAACGGACATTATTTAAAATACCAACCTTCATATACTAGTGGGTAAGACACTTGACTTCCGCTCGGGAGTTTCGGGTTCGATTACCAATGATACCAGAGAAAAAGGTCCTTGTTTAGTAAAAGAGTTTGTATTATGAAAGTACTGATATGCGCTAGCCGTGCGTATGTATAGTATGTGTTACCTCTTCACTGTCGGTTTTAGCCAACGCACGCGTTAATAAGCGACGAGTTCTATGTCTAATCAATTGGTTCTAAATAAAAAATTGGATGATAGAAAATAGATCAGATTTCACAAGATGAAAATCTGATTCGATTCGACCAAAATTTTACGATGGAAAATTATCTGCAATTGCATTTTATTTGATTTTGATCTGATTTTGCAGAACTCAATAGTTTTTTGTAGATTGAATATTTCTCATTTGAATGTTTTTCCCTAGTGTAGGCTGATTATGGTTGGATTCAATTTTTCCGTTTAAGTTCTCGGATTTTCATTCTTGCAACAGTTCTACACTTTTTTTTTATATTTATTTCACTTCTTTAATAATGAAATATTTAGGACGGTCATACATCTAGTTAGACAGTGGAGTGTCTCATAAAACTAAATTAAAAATAATTAATATAAATATTAAAATAAAATATAATGACACTTTTAACCGACTTCAATTTTCTAAAAAAAAAAAAAAAAGAAATTCATGACAAAATTCTATATGTAAGAGCATTTGGCCAATGAATATTTCTATTTGTTTCATATACCTGGTTCAAACATAAAAGTAGTTCAATAATCATATTTATTGACATAGTTATATTGCAGTTTGCAGTCACTGCTTTTTTGCTTTTAAGGCAGATTTATATTGCTTTCATCCAGATATCGCCAAACATTTCCTAAGGCGGGCCATAATCTATCTAACAGAAACTGTCGTGGGCCAGAGGACAAAATAAAACTACAGTAAAAAACAATTAATATATTTATTAGAAATCTATAACTACACTTTCAATTATAATAAAATAATTATGTTACAATTATTACAAAAATAACAAGTGAGAAGAATGAAGCTACTTTGTATCATCCATTATTATTTTCTTGCCAGGCTGCATGCTTGTGGTTGACAACCATTTCGCTTCCAAAAAGTAAAAGTTAATTTTAATGTTGCTGGATTTGAATGGATATTCATTATTCGATAGTTTGTTTGCACATATGTATATTCATTTTCATTGCTAATCCAGTTAAATAAATATATATATTTGTGCGATAAATTTTTATAAAAATAAGATATATTTTCCTTACTCCGTGTGTCACGTAAAATTTTGTTGCATTACAAATACGAGTATATCAATTATAGTTGAATATTAAATGAAGCAGGATCAATCTTTGAAAAAAAAACCTTCACTTGATTTCAATATTTAACGCATCGGTATTTATTTAGTTTATGACGAGATACATCACGTGCATGCTTACGCGGACTACAAAAATGGACCTACCTCGCAGGCCGGATTTGCAGTTTAACATAGATGTACCTAATATACCTAATTCAAAGTTCCACTCAGCGATCACACACATTTGAATGATCAATACCATGAAACTGGAGACAGACCGAAACATATTGTTGTATTGGTGTAAAATTGCGATATAAAAGACCATTTAAGAGATAATTTTAAATTCTTTTTTTAAACCGTTTTGGTTAGGAATTTATGTAATGTTTATTTTAACTGTTTTCGTTTATGTACTCTATTTTACCTAAAAAAATCCATTCAGTACCATATATTAAAGCATTGTATTTCTTTATTTTGTATTTGATACTCTAACTGTAGGAATTTTTGTATAAATTTTTTAAAAAACCTTGACAAAATTTTTAAATCCTTACGGAGAAAACACAAACGTTTATAAAAAAAACACAAGGGAAACTTGTATTATACGATTTGGGGATTTGATCATACTACTCGTATTATAGATAATTGGAGACTTACGGAAGTGCGGTTTATATTCGAACTCTATGGTGTCCCTTCACGTAGTGACATTAAAGTTTTTCTTTGAGATTTTTTTTGAGCGAAATATTAATTTTTGTGCGATTTATTCTGTGTCTGAGTGAAGTGATTCGAAATATAAACTTACGATATTGTCGTGTATTGTTCGTTTGGTGAATTGACATTTTTTACGGGAATACTGTGTGTTTTAAAATTTGTGTTTCTGTCGTCAGCTGATTTGACAGATCAGTTGTGAAAAGATATAGACAAATCATAGTGCCATCGACAATTGAACTTTTTAACTACTATTCAAGAATTTGTTGTCTCTGACTATTGTTATTTAGCTGTCAAGGAACTGTCATTGACGATCTGTCAAAAATGTGTATGGTATATTGCATGCTGACCAGGTGTAAATATTGTTTTTGATTGATTATTATAAATTAATAAAACTGGGATACGGTAGTGGGTTGAATTAGACTCAGGACTCTTTTAATACAGAAGAAATATAAACAGCGGAGAAAATGTTGCCTTCGTCTTCAAAACTACACAAGAGGCGCAAAAAGTGTAAAACTGTTCCAAGTCCACCTGTAAGCGATGAGGAATCAAGCACGGCAGGCGATTCGACGCTCTCTGTAATTGTGGAGGTTAACAAGAACCTCATACAGCTTCAGGAATTCTTCGTGAGCATAAAGCTGAATAAAGATCAGCAAGCTTTTAAGCGCCTTGGTGGCTGTTGGTGAGATGGGAGTTCGTTTGGCCGAGGCGGAGGGTAGCATCGGAAGCCTAAAAGCTGAAAATGATGCTCTTAGTCATCGACTGCATAGCGCTGAGAAGGAGGTCAAACCTGTGATGAACAAAGTCGCAGAGGTCCTTGAATCAGTGGTGAAAATAATCAACCGCACCAATGCCACACAAAACCGTTCTTATGCAGCGGTAACCAAGGCGTCGAATGACAATGGTCGCGTCGTAAAGGTAACGCAACCAGCTGTCTGCATAAAGCCTAAGGACGACGACATTACATCATCGGATGAGATAAAGACTTATCTGAAGGCTCATATTAAACCCGCTGAATTGGGAGTAAAAGTCACGGGCCTTCGTAGAATCCGGGAGCGAGGCATTGTCGTAAATACGTCAACGGCGACCGATGCAGCAAAACTGATTGACGCGACCTCGAACATAGGAAGCATGTTCGCAAGACTACTAACACAAAAGGATCCTCGAGTAATAATCTTCAATGTGCCTAGAGAAATGACACACGAGGAGATGACTCAGGTAGTTCTTAACTCCTTAACAACATTGAGCGACTCTAATTTGGGAACCAAAATCAGATTGAGTCATTTATCGGGTCCTCGGGGTGGGCCTACATGTCATCGTGTACTTCAGGTGCCAGCTGTGGTAAGGCAAAATCTTATCGCTCAGCAGAGGATATTCTGCAATTGGTACGTGTGCCGTGTGAAGGACTTTACCATAATAACTGTTTGCAGCAATTGTAATTTGTTCGGCCACTCCCACAAACATTGCAAAGAAGCGCAAAACTACGGACACTGCGGAAAGGAGGGGCATACTGATGAGTCCTGCCCTTCAAAATCTAACCCACCATAATGTGCCGCATGTTTGCGTTTCAAAAAATCACATGAACACTTTAATGGTTCAACTGAATGCCCAGCGTATCAATTTGCGATCAGTTGTCATATGGCATCCATTAACTATGACTTTTCATGAAAGCAGTCAAATGCATAGTAATGGTAAAATGTATCATTCTAGTTTTAGAGGTTTTGGACAGATTGGTTTTCCTTCAGATATCAGATTATCTTCTATCCAATGACCTATTGCCCAAGTATCAATCTGGATTCAGGCTTAAATATAGTACAACGACGGCACTGAGCTGTGTGGTGGATGACATATTACGGGAATCAGATAAGGGAAGGGTTACTGATCTGCTTCTGCTGGATTATTCAAGAGCTTTTGATACTGTCAATACAGATCTCCTGGTATCTAAACTATCCTTTTTGGGGTTCTCAGAGAGTACATGCCAGTGGCTAAAAAGTTTCCTAACTGGTAGGAGTCAACGAGTTACTACTAGAAACCAGGCTAGACTACGGGTATTGTCCCACCCCACGAGCCTTAAAAATGGATGCCCCCAAGGGTCAATACTGAGTCCCCTACTCTTTAGCCTATATAAATCCGATCTCCCAGATGTGATAAGGAACTGTAGCTACTATATGTATGCGGACGATACTCAACTTTATTATTCATTTGGAAGTGATAAGGTTCAGTCTGCCACTCAACACATAAATGATGATCTCGAGCGGCTGATGATATGGTCTAAAAGGCATGCGCTTCTCTTGAACCCTTCGAAGTCGGTTATGATTGTTATGGGTACAAGACAATAAGTGGAAAAGTTGAACGAGCCTTTGGAAATAAAGATTGGTAAGGCGACTGTGCCTACAGAGAGTGTGGTGCGTAATTTAGGTGTGTATATGGAATATGACTTAAGATTCGAGGGTCACGTTAAAACTAAATTACAATGGGCTTTTTTGAGGTTTAAAAATATTTATCGCATCCATCAAAACCTGTCGATTGAGGCTAGACGTAGAATAATCGACGCGCTCATTATCCCAATAGTCGAGTATGGTGATTGCATCTATGGACCGTGCATTTTAAAGAAAACCGAAAAAAAATTGCAAAGATTACACAATGCTTGCTGTAGGTATTGTTTTAATGTTCCCCCCAGAGGACACATCACCCCTTTTTTGAGAGCTTTTAAAATTATTGATATGAAACAATGACGGTTTCTTCACTTAAGCGTACTCATGCATAAAATTACCAGTACAAAAATGCCACTTTATCTCTTCGAAAAACTGAATTGGGCTAGAAACTTTCACGGCTACGAAACTAGAAGCAGAGAGACTCTTTTACATATCCCAATACTCAGCCAGCAAATGCTGGAATAAGTTGCCCCAGGCCTTGAAGGAGTGGGTGAATAGTTGTACCTTCAGAGATGCTCTAAAGTGTTATCTTCTGGGTGGTTAATGGGTTTCTCAGTAGTTAATAGGTCTCTTATTTGCTTTTTATTTTCTTTCTTTTCGCTGGTGGTGAATTGGGGATTGTGCGTACGTGTTTGTGCGTTATCTTTTCATTCATTATTTTAAAACTGCCTAACTATTTCAATGTTGTTTCAACTATTTCATTTCCCATTTGTCATGTTGTAAAATTTGGACTCCTTTGAGGCCTTTTTTTTTCGTTCTTGCTGACAGTTAACCTGAGGTGGTATATGTGGGTTTACTTTTTATTTTGTTTTCTGCCATACGTTTTTATTTTTTTATTTATTTTTTAATCTAGATATGCGGGGATATGGGATGGAAGCCCCCCGATGCCCTTGCGGTTGGGCTCGCCCTATATTGGTGGGGTACATCTCGGCCGGGGTTATGTTTGTGGGATGAGCCCGGACCTTTAAATGTCTTCTCTCTTGAATGTATTTTTTTGTCATCTATTTATTTTCTGTGTTTTTTTTTATCTTCTTGTTCTGCGTGTTCAAGGGTGTGGGCTGAAAAACATCTGGTGTCCCGTGGCTGGGCTCGCCCTATATTAGTGGGGTGTATCTTGGCCGGGGGGATGTTATTACATGAGCCCAGACCTTTTGATAGCTTCTGTTTTTTAATGTATTCTCTTTTTAATGTGTCTAAATGTATTATATACATACTATGTTGCTATCAATAAACCTGTATTTATTTATTTATATGCGTGGTTCTACACTACAGCGTTTATTCTATGTTAGGAGTTTCTTCTTTAGTAAGAAAACAGTACACTAACATGTTAGAGTACTGTTTTCTTAGCGTGAAGAGGAATCTAAGGGTATCTTCTCATCTCTTTAGATAACTTACTGAAGCTACGTCTACTTAATTTTTTTTTTGAAAACTATAAGATTTTATGTTCATGATAACTATTTGAGATACAGAAATTTTGATCTGTTTAGACTAGCAATGAGTAGAACGTACTACCCAAGTGTTCTTTATTTGATTTGTCGTTTGTCCCTTTCGAATGGGGCTTCGAGATCGTTCTACACATTTCAGATTTTTTTAAACTCAAACGTATTGTTTTTTTTAGTAATAGGAGTAAGTTGTTTCGACAAAACAACGATTTCTATATTATGTAATACTTAATTAAGAGTTTTTTTTTAAAATTAGGTTTCGCCTGTATGTGAAGCTATTTATATTAAAAAAAAAACGTAATAGTTTATAAAAAAGATGAAAATATTAATTTAACCAGGTGTTTAAAAAGAGTATCATTTAATTAAAGGATTTTTAACGAAATGTAGAGAAAATCTACACAATTAATCAATTAACTCGTTGGGTGCTCCTCACCACATTATAATTAATGGGGCTAGAGAGCGTGGCCAAGGACAAATTGGCTAAAAACTGACGGGAAAACAATATTAACGTCAACCCTAGTAATCGAGCATTCTGGTTAATAACCACTGGAATAGTAAAGTAACTCACATTGCGCCATCCCAAGTGCTGGAAATACTACCTCATATGTTGAACGCATATGATTATCATTACCAGACAAACTCTTCAACCAGACTGGTAGCCTTTTTTATTATTTTTTGGGTACCATCGGGAATCGAACCCAAAGTCCCAGGGTGGTAAACTAACGTCTCACCAAATTAGGCCACGGAAGTCATCCTCTACACCATAGATTCCTAAACGTTTTTGACTCGACGCCCATTTTTCAACGTCAATATTTTTCATCACCCACCTTTGGAAAACAGTATCTCTATTTAAGATAATAGTAAATAGTAAGGGTATCTATGCGTATTTTATTTCATATTCACCAATATATTCATGTAACATGTGCATTTTTATAATTTCACATAGGAAGTTTGGAAATAAAATAATTTTGAATTGAATTTATAAAGTTATTTAATAACATAAAACAAAAAAACATGCACTTATACACAAAAAATTATAATTATTCTAACTCTAACTAATTCGAAACAAAAAAGTAAAATGAATATTAGCATTTAATGAGAAGGATGAATGTGGACCTGGTGTTGTGCTATGCATTTGTCAATATTATGCTCTATTGTTGTCAATAGCATTCTTAAATCTCCTCGGACTTGTAGTCGATTCCTCTTTTTAGTTAAAACACTTATGACTGCACTAAATCCACGTTCAACTAAATAAGATGACGGAAATAGAATGAAAAATCTTCGTGCTACAGCCCATACATCGTGTCCTGGATAAAGTTTGGGTATTTGGTTTTGTAACCAAAACTTTTGATACCCATTTTTAAATTTTAATTGTAATTCTTCGTTTGTCGATATTTCAATCAATTCTTCTTCTAACAAAATTCTTCCGAATACAGTATTGCCCACAAAGATTCCTTCATCGCCCACAAGTGAGCGATATTGCCCAGTTTGGGAACCTATGCTCTACACGATAAACAAATATATATGATTTGTTCCTTAAAATCATTTTTGAAGTTTCGTAAAGATTTATTTTCACAATAGAAAAAAAAAATCTAAAAAATATAATTCAACAACATAACATATATACCAATTTAAGTATATTCATTAAATTGCTTTCATTTTCATTTCCTTGATCAATTTTTGTTTTAAAATATTTTTTATTTAATATATATTTTCACTAAAGAAATATTGCACATTCTCAAGTAATGTGACACAGCTCAATATTATGCAAAGCTTACCAGAGCAGCAAATATTTTTTTCGGCAGAGTACTAACAGTTCAATCATAGCAAAACGTGGCACAATCTAGTAAACGATGTATTCTCTGCATTTTGATGCAGTTGAAATTTTCATTTAACGTTGAAAATAAAATTTACGCGAAAGAAAAGCTTGATAAATTTGAAAATCGAACAATTTCAATTTAGGTTTTTTCATTTTTCTTAAAAAAATGCGATAAGTTAATTAATTATTATTTCAAGATAACAACGTTTTTTTCATACATTTAATTAACCGTGAATTTATAAAAAAATATATTAAATTGTGCTCTATTTAGACTAAATAAACCTAATTAACAACATTCTTTAAAAAAACACACACAATACATGTTTTTTACCGTTTTCTTTTACGGCAGTTAATTTAATTACGGAGCAAGGTCGTAGATTGATTTACGTTTCTTAGAAATAAATAGGAGAAAGGACCAATTAGTATTTTTAATTAACTTTATGAAATAACTTGGGTGAGGTTATTTTTTTTTTGTTTTGAACCATCAAATAAGTTGACATTGAATTGGTTTTCATCAACTCATTTCTCAGAAGTAATTTTCTCTTTTTTCTCTGCTCACCACATGTTGTTTCTCGATCTTTCTTCATCTCCGTCTTGCCGAAGCTCTAACAGAGTCACGTCTCTTTGGTTTGCGTGGGATAAAAGTTCACGTCTCTTGGACGTGGTTCACAAAGGGAAGCACGATCTAAACTCGCTATAGACTATTACATGTGCCTAAAACTTAGCACTGTAAAACTCTCACCACACATACTAACCTACTAAACGTGAGCTGCCAAGCTAAATTATTTTATATGAAAACTTTAAAGGAAAAACTAAGGGGAATCTTAAGGTTGTGTAAATATAACATCGCTATTTAAACTGTTGTCATGTTTTTTTTTGCTTTTACTATATATTTGTTTATTTAGAACCTTGACTGAAAAATATACATATGGTGAGTTTATTATATCAAACGACAATCAGTTTCAACTAACCAGACCAAAATTTATAAGATTAAGCAGAATTGCATAGCACCCCTCAACATATCCGAATTGATGAAGCAGACATCTTAAAGAGCATGGCCGAGAGACAATATTATCTTAAGCTTCAGTAATCGAGTCTTCGGGCTAGTTACCACTGGTACAAATCATTCTAGTGTGGATGGATAGCCAAATTAAAAAATATTTAGTTTGCTTGTATTTTTGTATTTGAATGTTTTCATAATTTACGACATACTCAATCACGAGGTATCGTATACATTAAAATCAAAACACTCTTGAGATAAGGTTATATTATGATATATGAAGAAACAACACTAATATATTCGCCAATCAACGTTAACGCTGTTATAAGGATGAAAAAGATTTCTCTAGAGTTGTTTGGGCATGTATGCAACAACATACACTAATCAATAGACGCACAGGTCAGACACCTTCGATCAAAAGGATAGCTAACTATCATTCTTGAGGAAATATATATATATATATATATATATATATATATATATATATATATATATATATATATATATATATATATATATATATATATATATATATATATATATATATATATATATATATATATATATATATATATATATATATATATATATATATATATAAATATATTTTTTTCATTTGTACAAAAAGTCTCGCTAACGTAAATTCAAATAAATTGAAATAAACCACAGCTTAAAAGGTATATAACAAGGGCTGAAAATCAGTACATAGATATAAGTCATGGTAATCAGTAGAACTAACAAGCAGTATTACATCGATCTGCAGGGAATGAGACTAGAACTGTTTGAAACATTCAAGATAGTAGACAGTGAGGATGATAGAAGAATAGGAGTAACAAACAATGCCGCTTTTTCTATAGAGTACTATTCAGAAAGGTGTAATAGTTTAAACGGTAACAATATTTTCTCAATAGCAGTATAATTTTGTTGAAAAAAAAATTTCTTTTATCGAGAATTAATAAAAACTTTCAAATTACTTTTTATCAAAGTAAATACACCAACAATACAAAGGTTTATCTGGAATACACTAAGTCCATATTTTTCTTCTCTTCGAGTCTGACTTTTGTAAACTAAGCCAATCATTTTACTTTATCCATAAAAACTGAAACGTCGAAAAATCACAGAAGACAAAGAAGTGAACGTTATTATATCGCGCGATAAAAATTGGTTTTCTCGTTTGTTCTCGTCAAAAGGCTTGAAATATTGAAAATAACTACTGTCTCACACGTTTTTCAAATCGTGTTATATTTAAAATAATTTTCATGTACGAGTACCATGAGAGAAATATGAAAAAAAATCTTTTCTTTAGAATTTTTTTAGAAAAATAATTAACCTAACAACTGGGTAGTGTGTGGTTTACTTTTTATTTTGACAAGAATGAAAGATTTTCTTTAGGAAAAAGAATAACTTTTATTTGTAATTCCATCAAACAGAGAGCGATTCCCTTTAAAAATTATAATTTTTGTAAAATAATACATATGATCGAAATCAACGGTCGTACACCGCGTATATTAGGCGGGAAAAAATCCTTTCTCATTAGAGGGGAATTCAAACCAGCAACCTTCCGTAAGCAAGTTTAGCACGTTACCACATGTCCATGCTCCTCGATCAAATGTATTTTATATTACACTTTCAGCGAGATGAAAAAGAAGAAAGAAAACATTATACCACACAAAAAGAGTCAATCCGAATTCGTAAGAAAAAAAATCATACTTATCAATAAATCTAAAGATGCAAAGTTAATAAAGAAAAATAAGAGAAATGCATGACGGGGCGAAGAGAAAGTAATTTCAAAGTAGAAAAGTATAAAAGAGATATTTAAGGAGCCTTATGAGGTGACTGTAGAGGTAGAGATACATGCTTGTTTCGAAAGAAACGGTTGGCGCAGTGTCCTCTCTGTCAACACCGATAGCTCGGGAACACAAAAACTCTTGGCATTTTCCACAATTGAAGTGTCAGATATATAAAAATAAAAAAGGTTTTTTTATTTCATCTTATTTGATCATTGATTCTGATATTCACTTCCGTCTTCATCCGCCTTAAAGGCTCTATTACAAAGATACCCAATAATTTTAAATTCCGCCCGATTTATATCTTTGAAAATTCCAATTTCATTGATTGATTGCGTATAAAAAATGGTTGGATATTATTTTACGATCAAAATAAGATTAAAGCATTCTCTACAATAATGTCTATTTTATATAGAAAAATGTATGTTATTTTATGTATGTGATCATATCTAGAAAAAAATGTATGTGATCATATCTGGAAGTAATTAATTTTTTTGAGTAAGCAAAGATACTTTTCGATAGCGAGACCCGTTCTTCTTGCCCCCTCTACATGCATTTATAGTAGACTCGATTATTCGGGGTCACATTAACCGGGGCAGTGAAAAAACGATGCTTTTAAATCATTTAAAATAATATTTCAAAATCGATTACGAAAATTCTGTTTTTTTTAAAACCCCGGTAAATGTGACCCTGGATAATTGCGAGTCTACTATACCTTTATATGTACGAGTATATCCTTTGTGTTCTACGAGCTTAATTTTTTTTTGGTATTTTATCCCCACAACTTTCGTTAATTTTTGCGTTTTCTCTTTAAGTAGAAAAATATGCTGATCCATGCTGTGTCAGGTTTGATACCTGGTTTATTTCACATTTATAATCTATTTAATTTAAACTCGTGATTTTCTTTATCAACATAACTTTCCGTACACGATAACTTTTGAAAGATAACAAAATCGATCTACATTGGGTCTTTTCTTCTACAACTAAGGTTTATTATTTATTAAATCTATCGGTAACCAGCACACGTAAGAATATGACAACCTTTGTAGTTTAGTTGGTAAGACACGTGCTCCCGACCCCGGGGATCGCGGGTTCAATTCCCTTTAGAATCTAAATTGTTTAAAAAAAGGGTTTCAGTCTGGCTTTAACTTAAGGCATCGTTATTATACTACTGATTGGCTAGAAAACATTGCCTTAAACACGTCAGCTTTTGCAATATACGACAAAAGAGTAATACTAAAGTATTTCTTTATCAAATTGAAGAGCCTATCCTTTATTTACTTTTGTCTGGTTTGTTGGAAGAGATTGCCACCAAGCAATACACCTGCCAGATTATTTTACAATAAATAAGAACCTCGATTTTTTATTCTAGTCTTTACTGTGAAAGTAGAACATTAGTCCGGAAGAAGATCTTGGGACAATTCATGGACTTCTTGGAACAAATCGCTTTGTGCTCCAATTCTTTGAAGGTGGTTTAGGAAGTTTAGTATTTAAAGAAATACATTCTATGTATTCTCAATACCCTTTGTCACTTCGTTTCTTTATGGAATGATCCAGCTCCTTGTCGATTCTAGAAAGCCTTGACGATTTATTCGTAAAGGTTCAAGAGATTAATTAAGACATATTCTCCATCACGTATTTGCAATTTTTTTCTTTGCTTATTCAATTTATTTTACCGTATAATGTCTCATTTTTTAAATATATTGATTTCAATAGACAAATATTTATTGTTGAATTTTATTAGAATTGAGTAAACTATTTTCAAAATATTATACTTTCTTAAATTCATTTTTAGTCACACTATATTAACAATTTCGAAGGAACTCTGCTGTGGTTGGTTGTATGAAACAACCAGTGTGACAATTATCGTTAGATGTCTTTATTTATTTAGCTATTTATTGTATAAAGGTACGATTGGTGAACTTATTTCCGTATAGTAATCTTTTCCAGCCAACCAGACAGGTGTTACACATTGTGACTATTGTTGGTTTAGGGGTTACACAGTTTTAAGGTAATACACAAGGAGAAAAAAAAAACAGTAAGAAAATATGAACACAAATTAAAAATAAATAATATAAAAGAAAATATACATTGTTTTCTTTTTTAATAACATAAATGATTAAGATAGTGGAGGGATACAATGGGGAAATGGGAGAGACAGGTAACATCATTGAAAAGAGAATAAAACACACAAATTATGTAAAATACCGAAAAAGTCGATAATTAAAACTCTTTGGTTAGCAAAAAATCCCTCATGAAACATAATATTTCAACAAGTGAAAAATCAAGGGTGTTTGTATCCATTATCCGCGATATTCTCCCTTCGAGGGGGAATAGTATAATGGCACTATATCGCAAGAGAATATCTTTCTTTTTTTCCCGTTTTATTTTATAAACAAATTTACTGCCCATTAAACTTAAAACAAACAGCTTTTCCGCGCATTTTCGTTAAAACATTCCTTTAATTTAAGTTACCACATTTCAGCCGCGTTCCGCGTATTTTGTTTGTTTTCCCGCACCATAATATTTTCCTGTGTTTTTTTACTGCGACACCGAGTTTTTTTATCTCTCCCGTTCTCCATCTATCTCTCTCTCTCGACAAAATATTCTTTGTCTATGTTATTTCATTGGTATGCTTTGATGAAATATTAAAAAAAAGTATTCGCGATTTGAACGACGCTTTGTAATTTTTTGAAATATTTCATTTTGCGCTTATCCATATCTGAGCGTATGAAAAAAGATAAAAAGGTCTTGACTTTTACCTGATCAATCCAGCGGCTTAGTGCTCGGACTCTGCATTTTGAAATGAAATAATAAAATGAAAATATTTTTTATTTGATTTTACAATTTTACTGATTAATTTTCAATGGCAGCAGCCTTTACAAAAAACATATTTTTAATTGAAAAATTATACAAAATTCAAATAAAAGCAGTAATCTAAACAAAACATTTAAAAAAAAACGAAATAAAAAATTAACAATAAAATATAAACATCAAAAGTGGAACACGTATTAGTGCCAATACCGATCTATAGGAGCGAAATTTGGACACAAGAAATGAATGAAATCAGACCTATTTCAGAGATTTTAAATATTCTTGATTTCAGCTTCCTCCTGAAGCAACATAATATGTCCACATTCACCATGTTCCCCAATTGAGGTAATCGCGCGAATGGGGAAAATATACGAGTAGAATATCGTATAAAACATTACCCGTCTTTCCTGAAGCTTTCCTTTCTTTTGCAAATTCTTCTTTCTTCAGGCAATCTAAATATTTACTCTAAAGCTCAACCTTTCGGTCTTCTTTTTCGTTATCTTTAGGTAGACTTAAGGTCTGTTATCATCAGAACTTACTATCTTAAGACGTTGACTCCAAGGATTTTTTTTTTGGAGGTCTTCTTGAGGGATGACTGACCGCGGGTATATAATTTATTACTACACAGATAACTCTTTTGTTATTTATCATTGTCATGTGGCTTCACCAGTGTATTTTGCAGTTCTTCCCTTTTTCATAGTAGACTAGTTCTGGATTATATATTACAAAAAAAATTAATATGAAAAGAAAATTGGTGGCCGTGGCAAAAATTTTCTGTACTTCTGCAAAAATTGTAAGTAAAAAAAGCAAATGCGTGGTGAGATATTTATTTTAAGGACTGTGTAAAAGAGAAAATAAAGCATTATTTAATCGATGCAATAAGAAGAAATAGTGACGAATCAAAGAAAAAAAAGAGAGATTATCAAGAATAGAACATGAAAATAAAAATATTGGTTGCAGAAAAGAAGATAAAATTTAAAAATGAAGAAGGCAGACAGTTGAGTATGAATGCGGAGGGAAATATAAAAATATTTTCCAAGGATAAGAACAGGAAAGTTTCTAAGAAGAAGAAATGAGCTGTTCAAGATGGAAGAATACTTCGAAGAAATGTATAAATGTAGTGATACTAATAGAAACAATGGTGGGTCAGTTACGATTGAGAACGAGCGTTTGATAAATGTGAATGAAATTAGACTAACGGAGGTACGAATGGGTTTAATAGACACGCAAAAAGGAAAAGCGTGAGGTTATGATAAAGTGAACACAGATCTAATAATAAAGTGAACACAGTCTGGAGGTGAACAAGCAATTTTAGTGACGAGACAGTTTTTTAACATATGTTGGAAATCTGACTATACGTCAAAAGACTGGAAGAAAATAGGAATTGTTCAGTTAAATAAAGGTCCAAAGGTGCAAGTATAGAGTGTGGAAATTACAGAGATATAGGCTTACTGGATATTGTAAGCACACTATACAGAAAAATAAAAAATAAACGATAAGAGGTAAACAAGGGAAAATATTAAACGCATATGGTGTCAAATATAAATTAATACATATTATTACATCATTAAAAACCAGAAGTAGAGTATATGTTAGATTGAACGATGCCTTGACTAGATGGTTGAATATTTTAAAAGAGGTAAAGCTAGGATGCGTTTTGTCACCCTGGTTGTTTAATATTTACATAGATTAATGCGTGAAAGAACTATAGAGGTGGTTATTTAATATTTACATAGATTAATGCTTGAAAGAACTATAGAGGTCTACGAGTAGCATACAAATGACACATAAATGTGTGTAGATTACTGTATGCTGATGACATGGTAGTGTTAACGGAAAATGAAGATGAAATAGAGTTTGTTAGAGAAAATGAGGATGAAATAGAGTTTGTAAATGTATTAGAGATCTAAAGATAAAGATCTAAGAATGAATATTGGCAAATCCAGAGTCATGGGGAAAAATAAATGCGATATATGGATGATCAATTTAAAAATTAGAGCAAGTTAAGGAATTTAAGGCTAAGGAAACAGTCAAAAAGGCACTCAAAACACTTTGGTTTTCACTGCATATTTAGTATTTTCATATTTTCAAAGGGTTGTGAATTATGAATCTTTAGTTTTTTTAAAGATGTTGATATATCTTTTGAATTATAATTGTAACTATGATATATAAAAGACACTTATCGTTTATTTTGTCAATAAAAATATTCGACGAAAAATGATAGAAATACAGGAGTTAAAAGAAACCGTTAAATAGAGAGGAAAGAAAAGAACCAAATGAGACGTCACAAGGCGAAGTAAGCACTTATTTCTGGAAGTGCCTAATGTTATTAGAGGGAAAGTGTAAGGAAGAATGGGTAAACCTCTAATAGGCCGAAACTCGGCGCATTAGCGGCGGCCAGCCAGTACTTCTCTCTCCCCTCTTCCCTAGGCTCCTTCCTCAATCTCTTCTCTCTTTCCTCAGTCTCCCCGAATCATTTTAATTAACCTCATTACTTTAGTTGGGAACCCTGAAACTGAGCCGGCACAAGATAGCATTTCTGATTTCTCGACTAAGATCCAGAACTAAGTCGTTATTTATTTAAGGAAAATACTATACACCTTATGAAGATTAATTATTATATGAACACAAGTCAATGTATTAAAATTCAAAGCTATGTACAATATTTTAACCGCATAGTGCTTGTTCAATGTATTAGGTTTAAAAAATAGTGGTCAGTTATTGTATTATTGGTAATAAAACGAACTCTTTGGTCTAATTTGTAAAACATTGAACATTCAACATAAGAGTTCTAATCCAAGCTACTTCCAACTAAGTGGTACTACGAGTATATACAATGTTAGTACATAAACGTAATATATTGTACTTTATAGCAGTGCTCCGCAACCTTTTCTCACCTACGACACACCAAAACTCTTCCTAGAATTCCGCGGCACACCAAAAGTTAAAATATATAGGTATTGAATTGATACACAAATTTTACAATAAATTTTGGTTTTTTATTTGAAAAGTATACATACATAAAACTATAACATATTTATTTTTAAATAAAGTTTATAGCACCCAGATTTAAAAAAATATATTCCAGTCTGGTTACCACATAAGGCTTCTTTATTTTTTTCAGGTCGGTTGGAGGAAATAATCACATGGTATTAAGTCCAGCAGATTGTATTGTATACAACACAAGTATAATACTCGTACAGTACATTTTATTGTATGCCAGTATGCGCATTTTAATAAACACTGTGCAAATCAAAGCCTTGGTAACACGTAATTTTAATTAGCTCTTGGGAAAGAGACAGTGTATATTGCAAATATATATATATATATATATATATATATATATATATATATATATATATATATATATATATATATATATATATATATATATATATATATATATATATATATATATATATATATATATATATATATATATATATATATATATATATATATATATATATATATATATATATATATATATATATATATATATATATATATATATATATATATATATATATATATATATATATATATATATATATATATATATATATATATATATATATATATATATATATATATATATATATATATATATATATATATATATATATATATATTTAGTGGTTTAGTTAAAATGTAGTTAAAGAAAACAAACTGTTTTTTTTTATATTTCATTGCTTATGGATTTCCACAATATTACGCCAGAATTATTAAAAAAAAACATTTTATAATTTTATTTATCTTATTCTGCTATTGATACGAAAGGGCAAATATAAATAGTTATACAAAGAACGTAGAATGGTTATTCTGCTCAGCAAAACAGTTATAACTGCATATACCAAAATGTTACGTTTAATCGTTTTTGAACTAATATTTTGCTGAAATAGTTTTAATTTTTTTGGATAAACCAACCTTTTCAATAATTATATGAATTGCTGATTTTTTGCTAAAATAATGGTAGAATATCGAAACATAACTAGGAATCTTACTTTATTTTTTTTTGTCACTAGTTTGCCGTTTACAAGGAAAATATAAATGAAGTTATAGAATGTAATTGGATTTTTAAATGATGAATAAATTCACTACAAGATAATTGAAAATTATTCGCATTATGTAGACGATACTTCCAAAGCAGCAGAATCAGAAGATGGCCTACACCGATTATTATACAAGTTCCACCAAGACAGCTAAAAAGTATTGAATGAGCATCTCAATCAACAAAATGAAGAGTTTAACAATATTTAATTAGTCGAGAAGGTGCAAATTAGTCATCGATAGCAATTCTGTTGAGCAAATGATGAAATTTAAATACTTGGTTATCTACATTTCCAGTCACAACGGTCTCGACAACGAAGTGATAGACAAGCAATGAAGGCAGCCAACTCTGATTGTCTAAGATATGATATATGACTTGGAAAAAAAAACCACATGTGCATCAATAGCAAAGTTCTAAATTATAAGACCAGTGTCAGTCCGACCAAGCCATATATTGTCGAAATTAGAGCTGACAAAACAATTAAGACCTTCTTCGATCATCTGGGCTGAGAATAGTACAAATCATTGCAGAAAAATCTCTTAAATATAGGCTTAAAAACTTCCACATTTGACAGATCTGCAACACACAAGCCTGAACTCCCACATTCGGCAGACCTACAATACAAATATAGACTGATGGAAAATGAAGATAAACCGATACTGGTGTGACCATTATTAGCACAGAATTGACAATAATGCTCGTATATAACCTTACATATGACATTTCATGTCAGGTAACCTAAAATGTAATGGAACAGCTGATGTTCTACCTCCTAAGAATATTTTTGCTATAACATAGATCCAAGATCTTCATTAAAAAAATAAAAAAAGATCAAGTGATGAGTGAGTAGTGTCTGATAGGATGCAACAAATGTAGGGCCGATCCTTGGAGATACTTGGAGACAACATAAGTGATGAGTGAGTAGTGTCTGATAGGATGCAACAAGTGTAGGGCCGATCCTTGGAGATACTTGGAGACAACATAAGTGATGAGTGAGTAGTGTCTGATAGGATGCAACAAGTGTAGGGCCGATCCTTGGAGATACTTGGAGACAACATAAGTGATGAGTGAGTAGTGTCTGATAGGATGCAACAAGTGTAGGGCCGATCCTTGGAGATAGACAACATAAGACAGACTCGCCTAGAAATAAAATCGACTTGAAACATCCATAGTCTATAACTCTAATAGAGTTGAGTATTATTATTACCACTTTAAGCTGATAAACACTATTGAAAAACAACCACTACTAAGTTTGGTTCTCTGTATGTTATTTATCCAGTGTGAAGTCGTTTATTTTTTTTATCTTACAAAGCCATAAATAAGAATAGTACACTAGTTGAAAATATTGATGGATTTGTTAATTGACTTGACTCTTGGTGTATTTTACGCGCTTACTTTAACGTAGCCCCTGAGGATGAAAACTCTAAGGCCTTCGAAATGTTAACCATCGTTTAAACCTACTAGATATAATATCACCTTCGAAAAACCTTTTAAACTACTGGAAAACAACCGTGAATATAGTATATTGAAAGAAGAGTACAGTTATAAAAAGTGTTATTTTTTTCCATCTCCAGCTTTAGTTTTTACTATTCTACGATATCTGTGGCTAAGTTTTCTTTATTTTTTTAGTGTGTTTACAGACAATATTTTTGCACATTTATAGTGTGTTTACAGACAATATTTTTGAAAATTTTATTCTTGCTTAAATTTAAAATTTTAACATTTGCAATTTTTTACTTGGAGTAACAGCATTGTTTATGATAATTAATAAAATTAAGAAAAGGACAAGAAGAAACATATATTATAAACGTAACAACCTATTTTCCATAACTTTTAAGATATTATCTAAAACGCAAGATCTGCAAATAAACGAGTAGTATTGCACACAATCTATTTGTTTTAATTTGAATAAAAGTATAATATATGACCAAAAAATATAAACGTTATAGGTTTGAGATTGTTGCAAATGATTAAATGAGAAATTGTAGAGAAATTATATATTTTAAAATATGAACGAAATTAATTTTATCCGTCGGATTTTATTTTACAAAATGTACGTCCAATTGGGCCTGGATTACAGGGACGGAATGGAAGTAGGCAAACAGAGAAAAAATGTTTGGTGTGCATTTTCCATTTATGAAGATTTCACATGGGTGAACAGGAAAGCTCGAGAAGTGATGGCAATTTAAAACGTGTTCTAGAGATGATTATGGGAAAATACAGATACGTTTTTGCTGCTAAAATATTACTTTATATAAAATAATACTTTTAGTACTGCTACCACTCTCAGAGAATGCGGAGGTCACAATTTTTTTCAACACGATCAGTACTTAACGTGTGTTCCGTGAGGGAATTTAGTGTTAAAAGCTTTTTAGTACATTTTTCGCAATCGAGGTACAGTACCCGGCGGTAAGTAATACACATCGGGCTAAAGAAAGAGACTGTCGGCCATAAACGGCTAACTTCGCCTTTGTAGAGCGTCGTCTCTGTCCCTAGAACGCTTGACAACGACTGACCAATCGCGACGGAACACGTGTATGAATGACAGAGACGACGCTCTACAAAGCCGAAGTTAGCCGATTATAGCCGACAGCCTCTTTCTTAAGTCCGATGTGTATTACTTATCGCCGGGTACTATACAATTTTTTAAAGAAAAACTTCGAATAGGTATTAATAATTTATTACCCGCAATTCGTAATTTGTGTATTGAATATTTTATGTACAGTTAACAATATGGATGGATAATTTTCCAGTGACATTTGCTTTCAAACAACTGTACAATCTTCAAAGAAAGTTTTGAGCGAAAGGTAAGAAATTAACTTTATTAATATAAAGAAACAAAACGATGTATTACCTAAGTGAAAAAACAAACAAATTTTAATAGGCTAGGCGAAAGATATTAAAATGATGCATACCTTGGAAATACACTCTATATCACTGAAGAGAGTAATATTTTTAATTCGCTTTTTTAAGCACGTCTACGATGGAACGAGTCTTTTATTAGTTGGTAATGGTTCCAAACTCCAATAGTGAAGATAGTAAAAGATGACGTAAAAATGAAGAGCGGTAAACTGGACAAGCTAAAAGTCGTGAATGGAGAGACGTTGAACATTTTCAACGATATATGACGAGATTGTAGGACAGTTGTACGTATTATCAATAACACCTCCCTTGGAAAGACAACAAAACTCGCATGTTTCAAGCGCGTGCGTTAATGGTTAACGAACTTTGACCAGATTTGGTCACTTATTTTTTTCATGTCGAAAATCGAAAAAAAAGTATCTTAACATTTAAAATAAACAAATGTTGTGATGTGTAATATTCCTTTTTTTTAACCTGGCGAGTTTATTGTCATGTGGCAATCTCTTCCAACCAATCAGAAATATGTGTTTATAGGCCCTGACGTACGTGTTAACCACACTGGAATCATATTAAAAAAAATCTGGGTTCCAGCGGGGATCGAACCCGCAACCTCCAGATCGGCAGACAAGTGTCTTACCACCAGGCCACGGAGGTCGTCCTTTCTTGCTATAAGTAATATAACATGGCACGACTATTACAATTTTTAAACATGTTAATCAATTTGCTGTTAAGGGATCCTGAATAAGAAAAAAAACATAACTCGGATAATGTTTGGTCACAATTAATAATTGAATCCAGAACTCTCGGGCAGAAAGTTAGCCATATACCACAAGATTAAGAATTCCAACAGAAAGATTTGCAGAACATATAAAAAATATTTTTTTCGTTAAACAGTTTTAAAAGTTATAAACGAAATTAAAAACATATTTACAAATGTATAATAAAGTTTTATTGAGGTCACTTAACGAACAAGTTAATATTAAACATCTGAATAAGACAAGTCGATGATTCACTAAACCGAAGAATCTGTAATGTTTCCTCAGATCTTCAATTTATTGATTTATAAATCAATTGTTCTGTAATAATATACATTCAGCACGTTTGAATTGAAGTAAGCAACGAAAAATTGGTCTTAACGCCACGTTTATAAGAAAACGAAACTTCTTTCTGGATAACCCAATACAATCCGTATGCAAGTAAAATTACCAAAAAAAAAACCAGTAAGACAGCGAGCAAACACAACTCCCGTCATGCAAGAAAGGTTACGGTCTGAAAATATATATTTCTTGTTTAAATTGTTAAAAATTACTCGATAGTTAAATAAGTAAAAATTAAATACTTGATTTTTGTTTATCCACAGTATTTTTTTATCACTTTGGCCATTTCAACACAAACAGTGCTCATCCTCAACACAAATTTTTCAGAGTTCGCAGAACAGGAAACTACACATTTTCACTTCCACGTGACATGAAAGTTCTTCACATATCAAACATATGTTATAAAACAAAACATTTAGATTAAGAGCATGCTGAATAGTAAAACATCAATTAAAACACGCTATGTAACAACAAACGTATCAACGACTGAACGACGCGTCTTTCACCCCATCACATTCTCTACATGATTCACATATTGTGAGGCATGGTATTCTCTGCAAATTATATTCTCTCAAAGCAGATAAATACAAACAATGACGCAGGATTAAATTTCCAATGAAGCTTGTAGATCAGTGCTTCCCAATTACTTTCATGTAACGGCCCCCTAAATCTGAAGTAATTAATTCCCGCCCCCCCCCAAAAAAACATTTTTTTTATAGTTGAAGATTTATTTGGCAATAATTATTACAATTTATATTCAACACAAAATTATAGGAACTTGCTTAACAACTTTTTTTTAAAATAAAAACTGTACTCACATGAAACAATTTAATACTCACATGAATATTTGTACTTTGTACTGAATATTTTCGCGACCCCCAATTTGGGAAGCACTGTTGTAGATAACACCCTGAGGCATTTTTAATAAGTAGTTGTAATTTTGCAAATGTAAAAGGAAATAACACATCAACTTTCATTACTTTCCATAAAAGGTTTGATTCCCAATATTAAAACATTTTTTTTTAGTAATATTTTAAGGAATCTTGAGATTTTTGGCTACATTGTAAGAATAAGTTACGAAAGACTCGCAGAAAAAATATCTAGTATAAATGGAGAGCGAGGAGTAAGTTGTGGAAAATATTATTGGAGAAGTTTTAATTGAACGAAAGGTATAACAAACAGGACCGCATGTTTAACGAGATTTTTAGGTGGCGACAGTTGTGTATTAATCGTTATTTATGTAACATTTTCATTGTATATAATATAAAGTGTACAATGAAAGTGTAATACAAAGCGGCGAGCCTATTCCTATGTGGCTTTTACAACCAACCAGAAAGATTTTAAACAAACCTGAAACGATAAGCCGACGATAATTTTTTTTGAAAAAAAATTATACTAACGGGGATTGAACCCGTAACGCCCGTGCTGCAAGACAGGCGTTTTATTAACTATGTCATGGAGATCGTATGTGTGCATTGATAGAAAAACCTGGAAATCGGTTTGCTCTACCTGACCCAAAAGGGGCATTGCGCGATGATGAATGTATGTTATACTCGGATAATATTTTCCTATCACCAAAAAGTTACATAATTCTCAATAAAGCTAATTTTAATAATCTTTTAAAATAAACCTCAAAAATAAATTTAAAAACAAAACGGAAAACTCGATAATTCAATTCATTATAATGAAACGTCGTTGAAATTGTTTAAAAAGGTACTTAATCTAAATTTCACGTGAAAAAAGGAAAAGAGTCGACTAATCTGGAAACAATTCAATCTCGAAGTAGCAAGTAAAGCCGGGCTAGGGAAGAGAAGGGGAATGCCATCTCATCCCTTGGAATGGGGCGCGGGTCCACCCCTCACTCTGTCCCCGGCATTATCCCGCTAGTTTAAACCTGTCGCATCTCTCTCGGGGTGCGCTATCCGAGTTGATCGACCGAACTTTGCGAGGGATTCGTAAAAGACGATACTCCACTCTAAAAGCCCTTGAAGTGGGACTGTACTTTAAGAAAGGTGGATTTATATATACGTATATGTGCACTTCCAAATGACATAAAATAAAACGAATGACTAATATTACGGTTTTTGGTGTCAAATTTATCTCCAAAAGTATTTTTAATTAAATATTTTTGTCATTTACTTTAGCAGCTAGTTAAGAAAGTTTTGTACGAGTATCTTGGAAACATATTTACATCGGAAGGGCACGCGAAGTGTGATATTAAAAAAAGAGTACCACCAGACATTATAGTAAATGGTGGGATATACAATGTATTTACCAAGTATAGCATTTGAATAGAAGTAAAGATGGCTGCTCGTACTAAAATCTTGGTCCCAACATAAGGATATGCCAGTAAAACTTGGATATGGCAACAACATATTAAAATTAAGATAAATGCGCTAGAAACGAGAGCGTTTTGTAGATTTTGTGGAATAACAATGTATGACAAAATATGGAAGAAAGACGTTAGGAAATATTTCAAATTTAAATAATAAGCAATGCTTAAAATGAAAAAAAACAATAATTGAAATGGTTAATGATAGAAAATTAACTAAAATAATTAGTATAGAAGGTACCAGAAATTTGGTGAGACCTGAAAAACGTGACAATACCAAATAAATGAAATTCCAAAAGAGGATCGACTAAAAAGCCTTTAGGAAAGTATGCATGACGAGGTACACACATGGACGTGGTATCAGGGAAAATGTATGCCAGGATGTATATATAATAATTAAGTGGAAACCTATTATCTCTGCTTACCTCAATGTCCATGTTATGATTGTAATGATAACTTTCATCAAATTTATTTCATTTTATTTATTTTATACATGACAAGAAATATACATTATTTGCGAAAAAACAACAGGTAATTTAGTTTAGACACACAATTTGAATGGATCTAGGTTTGTTGCCTTCATTTGTCGTGTCCTCAGTAAACTAGGATTTTGCTTGTATCTCACTGAGGACATATAACATAACATGAAAAAATAAATCGATACTTCTTTTCAATTTTGGATTATATAAAACCCCGTTGCCCATTCTCATCAACCTGACAAACAGTGACACTCAATTACATATTATGTATACATCACGCGAAATCAAACTCCTTACACTGCATCACTCCAGACTGAACAAAACCAAATAAAAGGAAATCATTTAAAATAGTTTTGGATCAACTCTTAACTCACGATTAATTTGACAAGTTTTTTTTAATGAAATATTATTACTGGTATAATATTTAATTACTTGACTGGATGATTCTACTAAAACCATTTGTGACGTGTCAAGTAGATTTAAGATATAATTTTTATTTCGTTTTATAGCCCTTTTGAAATTAATGCAAATTAGTAGTCTTGAAACCAAATTTACTACTGTAAATGTAGATACAAGGCATTCTGCTCTATTATAATTCTTGCCTTGTTAAGTCATATTTTTTTAGACATACCGCTGATGAAATGCAAATTCATACTCTTATTTAAACACCTTGGAATTGACGACAAACAAGAGGTAAAAGTACTTTTACTTGAATATCTAGAAATGGATTTGTTCAGTTGTAAGGGGATGAAGTAAGGGGGTACTCGTAAATGTATAGAGCAGTTGCCATAACTGGACATCGCGTACAAATCAAATGGAGAGGACAGTAAGGATATATAAAATATGCACAAGACTTATAGAAACTAATGGAATCGAGATTAAAGCAAATGCGCGGCTCAGACATAAGGACTTTTCAATAATGAGTTGAATTCTTACTTATATATTATAGTTAAAAATATCCATATTAAAGACAAAGAAAAAGACACGGGCATACGAATGCAAAAGTATGGAAATTTCAAGGATCCCCAATATTTTACTACATGCAAGTCTCCTTGACAATCAGTCATCTTCATCAAAAACAACCTAAGAAAGTGGACAGCTGAAAATTAATGACCTAGAAAAGACAACACTCCCAATTCATTAATTTTCGTTGCCGGACCATTCATTTTTGATTATGCCCTGTGTTTCCAGTAAGAGACAATATAGTATCATTAATTAGGTCTTGCCTCATATAGTCCCAATGTTCAGACACGTAAGGATGTCTTTTAAGTCCTATATAGCATAACAATCACATTCAATGTTATTTTTGTTCAATAAACCCTAAGTCTGCATATTTTACTTGAATTTAGCCCTCAACCCTCGAGCTCACTATTCCCACAACACAACACTGATTATAATGAGCCTCCTGAGTATATGATTGATCTGTTCATCAAGGCATGAAGGTGTGTGAAAATTCACTTGATAATCTCAAACGAGAGACTGTGATACAGGTGGTACTCCCAGACCAGAGTTCAATGTGGCGTTGCTGGTGTGGACATTAGGCTGGGCCACGAATGTATGAAATAAAATAAGTTGTCTTAATCAGAATTTAATAGTGAAAAAAGGTTGTTAAATGCCATATTTTAATTATATACAAAGTTTCATAACAATTAGACTACACCTTCTGTCTCCGGATTGACCTTGAACTTATGAATAATGTAGAAAAAAAGCCCATAATTTATCTCTTCGCGCTGATATGTTACTTGATTAAAATTTTTTTTATAATAAAACAACAGTTTAAGGTAAGTATTAATGTATTAAAAAGAAAAAGAAGTCATTACATAGTTAAACTTAAAGTTATACGTTATAACTAATAAGCAACAAAATCCTTTTTGCTCTCAAATTGTGGCATTCCACTGCGAGATGCTATCTTAACTTTAATGAATTGCTTAGGCTTCTGTGACAGTCTTCACAGAAATTTCAACTGCTTGCGTATAACAGGGCAAACGCAGAAGAGGCAGTCCATCTTCACTGCCATGTGTTATGAACGATTGAAGATCTTCGTCAGACACTTGTTGAATTATTGGTGGTTCAGTGATGTTTTGCTGCCAGTTTATAAGATCGTAGTAAGCGGCGGCTTCAAGGTTTATATTTGGAACTTGAAAGAGTCTGATTTTATTACCGTGCATGGTGCGAGCTTGCAGAATCCGGCGTGCAGTTAGTTCTCTTAGATGCTTTTGAGGATCAGTTAACATCGCTATCAGTAAGTTTTCAGGATGAGCGAAGTAGCTATTTCTTTGTGTTACAGGATCTACTATAGTTTTGAGTTCATCTGGTAAATATCTGGATAGCGAAATTAACTTTTATAGGTGACAGGATCCATCTTTGCAAGTGGGATGACGCTTTATTGCGAATTGTTTTTTTCTGAAATTAATTCTGTGAGAGTTCTTTCGATCGCTTTTGATGTTCCAGATGCTGGGACGGTGTATCCTAAGTATTTCTAATCAGGTTCTTTTATCAGTTAAATATGCTCTTCTAGGATCGTTTCTCTGTACTCTCTTCCTCCTTTTTTTATGATAACTAGAGTTTTATTTTTACGACCATCAAAATACAAAGCTGAAAATTGCGAAACTCTATCTTGTGTCATTCTCTCTTGTTTTCTGTCTTGCTCTGCGTAGCTCGTTCTTGTCTAAAATTGGAACATCTGACTTGATGTCATGCAGAACTGATGAAGCAATGTCTGCTCCTGCTCTGTCTGACATTCCATACATGTCTGAAGTTTTCGTCAATGTGAAAAAATCGATGGTAGCGGCAGGCCTCTTGTGTTGCCGTTTTGGAGGTGACAGTGATGTCAAATGTAGTTGAATCAGATAAACTGGACGTCGATGACATTAAATAATTAAATGTAAATGTTGTTTTATCATCGAGTGGTTTTTTATTTAATTCACGGATGGTTTTTTCTCTGGAATGTTTCTTTTCCGACGATTTTGCAGTTGTTTTGTTACGGTTACACCTGTGTTTCCAATCATCATATTTCTTGATGTTCGCTGATCAGCTAGGAAGCTCGACTCTTGCACGGGCACTTTACGATATCTGGAACAGGAGTATACAGTCATTTTTTTACATTTACACGACGAAATGTCAAACAACGCTTTACTGCTGCGATGGGGTTCCTCTAGATTTTTCTTCGGTATCCTAGGGTGAGATTCAAGGATGTTTTTGTACTTTTAATAATAGGATTTCAACATCTGTGTAACTCGTATATGTGTGACTGTAGGAATTGAAGCTCTTCTCCGTATGCCCTCTATTTTGTTTGCTACAATGTCAGATATTTTCTGGAATGATTGGAGTTTTTTTGTCTTTGTTAAGCCATGTCTTGTCCACTCGTAAAACTTCATCACTTCTTCGTAAGTTGACAACACATTGCCTTTAATATCATGAATTTCATCAAGCACAGGCCATTTTAATGATTTTCAAGTTCGATTTATAGCAACAACGCGCGCAAACGCGAGCTTTCTCTTAAGTATCCGGAGCAATACTGATGTAGGAGTTGTTGCGCGCGAGTGCAGTTTAGTGCCCCCGCACTTCTGACCTCAACTCATTCGCCGCCAAAACAATGTCGTACGATTGTTATTTTGGTATTATTTATTGCAAAGAACTATATTTCGTGCACGAAAATATTAAAATAAAGATTATATATCAACTTGCAGTAACATTAATATCAGCCAGAAAATCTATATAAATAAAAATGTAAATGTTCGTTAATTATTGCTAGCTAATCTCCGGAAGTTCTCTACCGATCGCTTTGAAATTTTGAGTAAAGTTAATATTCGTCAACGGAAATGTTTTTTTATTTTTATTTATATATATATATATATATATATATATATATATATATATATATATATATATATATATATATATATATATATATATATATATATATATATATATATATATATATATATATATATATATATATATATATATATATATATATATATATATATATATATATATCAGTGTATATAATTTTTTTTTTAAATCAAAAACAAATATCTATGCGAACCTGTCGGGGACAATGACTAACTAGATTTGTGACACATGTCAAATTTCATTTTCGACGTTTCGGAGTTTATATCAAATATTTAATTATTAGTCTATATAAATAAAATATTTAATAATTTAATGTTTAAAAATAAATAATAAATTTTATATATAATAAATGTTTTATTTTTGAGTCGAGACACGAACTGATAATAAATTGATTACAGGCGAAAAATAGGTTAGAATCCAAGATACGTCAAACTAACATTTGTGTTAATAAGGATAAGTTCCATTGTGTCATAGCAGCTTGAGAAAATCTTAATATGGCTGAATCAGGACTTTATAGCGCAAGCGCAGGAAATATATTTGGCAGAACTAATACTAAATTTGTAAAAAATATCCAACTAATATTTTATCTGTTTTCAAATATTTCGAGTATCGTTAAAATAAATATAATCGCTAAAACAAATATAGCTTATATTTATAAAAAGATCTAAAATAAAGATAACTTATATAGTATAAAAAGATCGAGGATCGCTAAAATAAATATAACTTATATAGTATGTATAAAAAAACAGATGCGTGATACTCTCACGTGGTAGAAGTGAAACTTCTTAGCTTTTAGGAAAAGTTGATTTTACGCATTGCTTTTTTTCCATTTGTTAACGATTTTTTTAGGATTAGGAAATGATTCTGTGGAATTTAATTCAAGAAAGTCTCTTTTAATTTAATAAAAAAAAAATTTTTTTATTTTTAATAATAAATAATAATATAATACACTTAATAAAATGAAATTTAATATTAAATATATTAATATTTTTATATTTATATTAACTTTATTATTTTTTACATAATTATTTAATTATTTATAGCTTAACTATTTTAATTATATAAAATATTATTTTATTATATATTTTTTTTTGTATAGCGCCATCTGCGTTAATTTATCCGCCATTTTCATTTCGTAATGTGCGTTGTTGACATATCTACCTCTAAGAATATCTTTTTCACTTAGTATTTTTAACTTATTTTTTTATTTTTCTGTTCAATTAGCGGTAAAATTTAATTTTATTGATTGATTTTCGTTTGAATTCAAATCATATCGTGAATTGATATCTTGGAGTGACGCGATCATTTGCTTCACAGAGATAACGTGATGCTGGTATGTACATTTTTGACAAACGTCATATTTATTTTAAACGAACTGACAAATTTTTGCTAATTTGTAACAAGATGTATTAATGTGTCATTATTGTTTGTTTTTTGTAATGTATTTACCTAAATACCTTGCTATTTATTAGAATCGATATTTATTGTTCATTAATGACGCGATCAAACATGTCACATCCAAATTAAATTCGTGCGTAGTTTGCAATGTTTGCAATGTCTTTCCTTAACATTTAATTAATTCCAATAACCTCTTTTTTTGCTTAACATTTAATTCGTTCCAATTATCTCCGGATTTACTTAACAATACTCCTATTGGACAAATATTTGACAAATGCGTGTCCAGCTGCAAAACGATTGATCAGCTGAGATATTCTCACATCAATTGCTGGAAATTGGGAACGGAAATTTCATTGTCTCATAACTTAATGTTTCACTCATATTTTTAAAGGTTTACTATTTTATATGTTTTTGCTATAACTTTCTTTCTTCTTTTTCTGCAATCTATCTGCTTTAGTTCATCAAAATGTCGAGGAAGCAGCAGCAACGTGTAGCCAGACTTGAGGATGCACGGTTGCGAGCACGGCGATCGCGTTCTGCAGTTTCAGAACTGGTTCGTTCTCAACAGAATGTACGCGACAGGCTGATAGTGACTGAAATAGGTCATTAGGAATATCAAATGTATCTTTTTTTATATAGAGTTTAATTTTATCTCTATGTTTATATTTCAAATCTATCAAATCGTATGTAGAAATGGAGATTTTTTAAATTAGTTTGATATTCATCCGTTTTAATCAAACCAAGCTTCGCTCTGAAGAATACGTTCATTTGCGAGATGCAGTTGTAAATGACGGTTATACAACTAACGTTGGAAGACTAACGATTTGGCCATCTTCATATACAGGCAGTCTACGTCATATGCACGAGTACGCTCAATATGCAATTGCGTATGTTCATTACTACGGGTGTCCAGACCTATTCACTACATTCACATGCAATCCAGCTTGGGACGATATACAACAGCTCATGGTAAAACATGAAGTGTTTGGGTCTGTGCGCTGCTGGATATACTCAGTGGAATGGCAAAAGAGAGGATGGCCTCATGCGAATATATAGTACCAATCTGGATCTATAACAAAATCACTTCAAACGAAATCGACAATGTAATGTGCGCTGAAATACCCGATGCCGACGTCGATAAGGATTTGCATGAAGTTGTGACGAAAAATATGATACATGGACCTTGCGGTACACTGAATCCAAATTCACCATGCATGATAGACGGAAAATGATCTAAACGATATCCTCGAGCATTAGTATCCAACACAGTTACAGGAAACGATGGATATCCTTTATACAGAAGAAGATCAACAGAAGATGGCGGGAAATTAGCAACCATACAAATGTGAAACGGTGACATCGAAGTAGACAACCATTGGGTTGTTCCATATTCGCCTTTGCTATTCAAAAACATACAAAGCGCACATAAACGTGGAATACTGTAACCCCGTTGAATCGATCAAATACATTTGTAAGTACGTGAATAAAGGCAGCTACATGGCAGTTTTTGGCGTGCAACCAGAATGTGGGATAGGAATGCGGTTATACATATCGATGAAATCGCACAGTATCAGGCTGGAAGATACATAAGCAGCAATGAAGCTGTATAGCGAATTCTTTCATTTCCCATACATGAACGCCAGCTGTTGTTCATTTAGCAGTACATCTAGAAAATGGACAACGCGTTTATTTCACAGCTGCAAATGTGCAACAAATAGCCCTGAATCCACCGGCTACAACGTTAAATGCTTTCTTCACGTTATGTAAAAATGACGCGTTGGCGAAAACACTACTGTATCACTGATTGTGACGTCAAAAGAGGAATTGGTGAAAAAGTATTTTCCTACATTTAAATCAATTATAAGAATCACGATTGGCATAGTGAACGAGCTATTGCTGCCGCCAAGAACAAAGACGTCTACGAAGTTAACAATATTATTCAATTCCCTTTTTTAATGTTTCTCAATTTTATATTTTTTTGTTATAACTTTCTTTCTTCTTTTTCAGTGCAATCGATCTTTCATTTGAATTCAAATCATATCGTGAATTGACCTCTTGGAGGGATACGATCATTTGCGAGCACGGCGATAAACGCGACAAACTAAGAGTGGCTGAAAGACATCAAAAATATTGTATACCCACAAGCATTATGAAATTAAAGATATTAAAAACGTATGCTTTTTCTTTTCTTTCTTTTCCATTTAACCAGACTGAGCCACAGCAACGCGTGGCCGGGTACAGCTAGTAGGATATAAAATGATATTTTTGAAACTTTAAGGCCAATCCGGAGACAAAAGTTGATTCTCAATTTGAATAAAATGTTACATATGTCATTTTGACTTTATTTAGCACTATTATGTCGCTATTAGAATTGCATCATGCATTAACAAAATTTGACCCGGCCTAGTGGACATGTCTGTGAATCGAAAATTGATCTCCATACTCATCAGAAAAGATGTCGCCAGCCCCAAGCTTCCCTTCAATAATAATAATTTTATAAGTCATAGCACATTTTCTGTATTTTAAGATGGACAGGGACTAACCAGTTCCTATTCAAAATATAACAATCCTTATGAACATACTTTGGTCGTGAATAAGAATATTAAGTCTAAAATGGGTTTTATTGAATTGTGGGGACTACCGTCGTCCCTGAATATTGTCAACACGCACGGTCAACGACCGACGAACCGACCTTCGGACATGCCCAAAGGTCGCATACCAGAACATTAATATTGTTTACCCGCAAATACTATTTACGTTACATTACACAGTAGAAAGAGAACGCATCGCGCTGTCTCACCGTTTTCGTCAACAAATTATCTACCCACTATATTATTCGCAACGTCTGTAACCACCTCTGCACGCGCAGGAGTGAGATAAAAATAAATTGCGGACGCACTCACGCGCCCCATTCTGAAATGTATATATACCTACTTATCGATAAATACAGATCACTTATTATTAATCACTTGACCATTCATCGCTGTTTACTTTTCATTGATTATTCAATGCTAAAGAATCATTAAGGCACATCTTTATCTTATCATTTATATTTGATAGTAAATACATTCAAAGATTTCGACACTTCATAATAAATTCGATTTACCTTTAATCAGACATTTTAATGTTATTCTAACTACACAGCTTCACGCTTTACCTCAGTCCGCTTCATTCCATTAATCACTAGTTGGGCTCTTTTTAATCCCAATTTATGTACTTAATCCAAATTAACCCTCCAAATTCTTTGATTTGCAATAAATATTTCACACAGTCTGATAGATAATTTTGTTTAAAATAAGTAAACGATTTTATTAATGATATTAAGAATTAAACTACGAGTATATAGGGAGTCGTATTTTTGCCTAAGACTGGGAGCAAGTATGGAGAACTATTTGTTTTCGAGCGGATGGCGCCTATAGAGCTAGACATATGAGAAATAGTCAGCGTGCTGCGAACATGTTTTAGTTTGACCAGGTGGCTTTGCACGAACTATAAGTATGTGATGTCTGCGGAACATAGTCTAGGATAGGACTATTCTCTAATAGAAGATCACATGATCGACGTGGAGGAGCAGCTCGAGAATGACGCTAGAATGGTGAGGGAATTCTCAACTGCGAGCTCTAGCAATGACGACAAATATTAAAACTAAGCAAGATATTATGTATAATTGTTCACCAAAACTAAAATTCAGTCACCGACATTATCCATGCCTTTTTTCAGCTGTTTTGTTAGCATTAGTAGGTTTGGGATTTTGTTTTCCAATGGAATCAAAACACGGGATAAAAAAACCTTTCGACCTTTGCCCTTCAGCGTGTGATAATGTCTTGTCAAACAAATGATGAGCCACAAATGATTTGCCTACTTCATTGGTACTAAGCACCAAGGCAAAAGAAATTGGGCCGAAGGCAGCGTTTTATTCCATTGTATTACGCTTTCATACAACCTGGTGGGCTTAGTGCCATTTGCTGGTATATCTATCTAGAAATATCTAAAAGAAGCTTAAAGTGAAAAGCAGACTTCTATGCTTTTTAAAAAAAATTATCTACGAGAATCAAACAATTAACCTCCGGGTTAAAAGTCAAGTGACTTACCAACTGGACAAAGGACGTCTTCATTATGTTCAACCATGCGTTTTATACCGATAATCCCAACCACGTGAAAGAAGATTAGCGTACGAACAGATGAATTATTCCATTTATAACTTGGGTTTGGCTCTCCTATTCCATAGTTCCCAGTTGAGTTAACTCTGGATAACCGAGTCAGTAATATTTTTACTCTTAAGGTCAAACAATTTCAATGAGATGTAATAAAATCCTCTTATTATTTGGCATCAAATATTTTTCGTAAACTGCATGTTTGGTTGGAGTTTTTTTTTTAAAATAAGGGTCTGGTTTAGGAGTACGTCTGGTAACAGCACTACTCTACTTACGATATTATCGCCAACACATGATGAACAAGTTTCGTGTCTATTTCAGTTGCTTTAAACTCAATGACAATACTGTCTCGAATAATTTGAATATGAATAATAATAAAAAAACAGTTACTAAAGCGCCGCTTAAAGAGAATACTCTCCACATGGGCGCTCTAGCTCGGGGTATGTCGGATGAATTTGGATAATCTGAACGATACCATAACGAATGAATTAACAATTACTTTTTCGGACGAGTTGTTTTGACTACATTAAATGCATGTGTCACAAAGAAATACAATCATATGAGAAAAAATATTTAATACTTCCGTGGCATACTCGATAAGTCTAAATAGTTTGAGGTTGCCGATTCGATTTCCGTTGGTACCCTGTTTTTTTTTTTAAAGGTTTAAACCAGCCAGATTTTTACCAAAGGCTTATTGAACATCATAAATCCACCACGTTCTACGGTGTACAACGAAACTAAACAATTATTTTACCAAAGGCTTATTGAACATCATAAATCCACCACCTTCTACGGTGTACAACGAAACTTAACAATTATTTTATCAAAGGCTTATTGAACATCATAAATCCACCACCTTCTACGGTGTACAAGAAAACTAAATAATTATTTTACCAAATGCTTATTGAACATCATAAATCCACCACCTTCTACGGTGTACAACGAAATAAAACAATTATTTTACCAAAGGCTTATTGAACATCATAAATCCACCACCTTCTACGGTGTACAACGAAACTAAACAATTATTTTTAAAGCTCAATAATAAAGCCTTTGAAGTATGGAAATTAAAAATAATCACGTATTGATTAGTTGTTACGCTATCGTCACATGCTTTGAATTCCGTATGTCATATCAGTTCCTCTCGTCTCCATTCAACTATTGAGTTGCTCACGAAGAAACATTTATCTTGCTTGCTTGTCGTATCAATAGAACTACACGAATGCTTCCCATCCACAAAGCTGCCAGTTGTACGGCACCATCGCAAGCATGTATTATATGTGTCAGGTCTTCCTTTTAGCTCGTTACTAAGTTGTAATGCTCACTAGGATTTTCTGAGACGTGGTATACATTTTTTTCTTATCAAGGATGTTAAATATACGAGTATATTAGAAATATTTTGAATTAAAAATATTTGGCTCGTGTAGTTAAAAATCGAAGTTGCCTAAGTGATGAAAACTGTAGTAATCGAAAAGTTTAGGACTTAGATTAATCTTTTGAAGTCTAGACGGAGTATTTTTTCACTAAATATGACTAACGAAAATAACGGAGTGTATTTTTTATCTCGTTTCAGTCTTTATTTAATCCACCTTTCTCATCATCCTTTATTAATTATATTTCCTTTGTATAACAACCGTGTGGGTTCTTTGCAATGTAGTTTTTACTTCGAACTAATAAGGCAAAAGTGATTAAAATAAGTCAAATGACATCTAAAAATATTAAAATTTTTATTGACCTACACAAAGTTTATGAATACAGTATATCTCAAAAACTGATAATTTCGTTTAAGCCGTGCAGACAGATTTTTTTTTATGTTTCCCAAAAAAAACTAATCATTTCGTATAAGAAAACGAGCCGTTTGAATTGAGAAATTATGCATGTATAATAATTTGTTAATGTATGTACTAAAGAATTTCATTATTTGTCATTCTTTATGCAGTGCCACCAAAAAACCTTCCGTGTGCCACCTAGTGACACGCGTGCCATAGGTTGCCGACAGCTGCTCTAGACTCTTTACTCATGATTGGCCTCACAATTATTGCTTTACCATATACGAGTATATTTCTGCTTTATTATATATTTGTTTGCAATTATTTTTTTCCCTTATAGAGCTGAAAAATACAAAGACTATAAAATGTGGAATTTAAAGTAAAACAGACATTACACCTTCAAGTCACTGGTCAAATGAATTAACACACGTCTCTTGCATGCACTTGTTCATTATTTACTATTTATAATACAAAAGGTTTACCGTACTTTTAAAGATATTTCTTGCTCTTATTTTACAATATTATATTTTCCAGTTCCAGACAATTTGTAGTTTATTAGTAGAAATACTTTTTTTTTGTCTTACAAGTCTCTCTCGTTCTCGAGTTTCTAATACTAGACCACAGAGGTCGTGGCCTGTTGGTTGAACTTGATATATTTCCTGCCCTCAACGCTGAGTGAGGGTATATTTAAAAAATGTTGGGAAAAATGAAGTAAATCTCACCCTCACATGCTTTGTATTCTCCGTGTCATGTCTTCCGTGATCACCTCTCGTCCCGATCCAACTACACCACTACCCCTTTTTACGCAATTTCTTTTATATTATATAATATTATTCTATTTTATATTTTTGCTGTAAATTATACAACCTGATCATTAAAAATAAATTAATAAAAACAACTGGGCGTGATGAAAAAAGCCCAATACTTGCCTTTTTAGGTACCATCGGGATTCGAACCTAAACTCCTAAGATTGAAACAAGCATTCTACAAACTGACTCATTCAGGTTGTCATTGCTTTTCAACTGAATATAATTGCTGTGAGGGAAAATAAAGTAAAACGTGTAATCAAATTATAATGAAAGAACAATTTACATACAACCGTTTAGAGAACAGACCCTCTTTAAGGTCGCTCTAACTCTTGATTCGAATCCATTATTAATAACTGAATAAAAATGTAACACAATAAATATTCAAACGTTGAGTGTAAGGTGACCATTGGATTAGGTACTTCCCCGCATCAGCACTTATTTAGAAGAAAAAAAATATTAAGAAAGCCGTAAAAAACTTACCAACTGAAGATAAACTATAATGAAACCTTTGTAGATCTTCCAATTCATGATAGTAACATATTCGGCTTTTGGTGTAGTGTGGTGTATGTGTTTAGTGCGCATATATTTAAACATATATTTAGATAAGATCTCCAAAAAAAGGATGCCGAATGGTAAAAGCGCTGTCATAATAGCTGACCCTTTCAGATCGATTCGGAATACTCGATTTATTCTACGAAGATGTAAACGACCTTAGAATTTAACTTCACTCCAGAGTTATATCTAAATATTGAGCCAATCACTGGAGTGTTTATATTAATCGAGGACCGATGAAAGTAAATAGAGACAGATGAAAGACTATTAACCAGTGTCGCAGAGCGATTTTAACGGAGTTTTTCTTGGCGACCTATAAGAGGTAGAGAAACGCTAAGAAGATTTGGACAGTTGTTATGCCTTTTCACAGGGCTTAAATTCGTCGGGTCATTAGTCTTCCAAGGCGTCGAGTCATTAATTTTCCAAAATATGAAAAATGAAAAAAATATACATAAAAAACCTCAGACATCTGGACAGAGTTTTTTGCATCCTTGTCTTCCTGGTGATGCAAAGAAAGTATAAGATAAGCGTATTACAGGTAATTTGTCAAATTTAAAGGATACACTTTTTACCTAGGATTAATTGACATATTGAAAATATATTCGACCCATACAACATTTTTTTCTTCAAATATAAAATGATGATCCCTGAAACTTTTATAAACATAAATATCAAGTAAATCAAATATGATTTTTGAAGTTTAATGCCGTCTTTCAAAATAAATACAATATGCTGTTATGTATCCAGAAATATCTCAAAACGGGTAGCATGTAGGTTTGATTATTTTTGCATAAACGTCTAACGAAAGGCTGTAGCAAATTAAACCTGCCGATGGTCTTGGAACTTGAATCTACTTGCCATCGAAAATTCGGGTTGGACCTGTAAGAATGTATACTTTCTGAAATGCAACAATTTGCACACAATGAACCAATATACGCACAAACATTTTCTTTCCGCAGCATACTTTACAATTATACTCGATCAGGAGCAATTGCCCATCGTATCGCATGATCAAGTATACGTCCATAAACAAATTATTATTTGCAATGTAGTACATGAAACAGTCAGTGAAAAAAACATAATTGCGAGTTACGAAACCCGGTTCTGGAACTGAAATTTTTATAAGTCCGAGGATTGCCTGTATCGGGTAACTCGTAACGAAACATTTATCTACTGTCAAGGGTTTCGCAGCCGTGGTCTGGAGGAGGCGAGGCAGGCGTCAGGATCCTGCCGAGTCACGCGATGATGGATGGTTGAGGAAAAAATCAATTCATCGAGGGGTGGCAGGATGGATATCTTGTGAACATGATGACATTATAGGGGTAGTTTATCGTGGAATAATGAATATTTTTATTCGACGCATTTTATCAAGTTTTATGTTAACTAGAAACTTCCGGGTGTCATATTACGTCAGATATGGGTTATATTTTCCGATATTGCAGCTGTTGTTATTATAGAAGAGATAATTCAATGCAGTTTCTGCAAAAAAAACTTAAGATGGTTTATAAATATCTCTTTCTTGATAAAGATTTTGGATTTATTGTGACAAAATCATTCTTGGAAAACAGAGCATTTGTTGTCTCTTCATCTTTTAGGCAGCCTTCCTAGCATGCGATGTTCTGCGAGGATCTTATATGCCGCTATGTATAGGTCTATCCATCTTATCATGGTCGCATCAGTACCATAATATCTCCCTGCTCTATCTGATGATATCTTCAATATTACATATCTGTCAAATGGAAAAGCTTATGATTATATCCCTGAGAGATTTTCCTGCGATCCTACGTAATATTCTAATCTCGGATTATCGAATAAGGCTCATTGTTCTAGGTATTTCGGTTCTGTTTTCAACATTATAAGTCATGTTCACCCAGACATGTATCCCATTAATTGGAACTTTATTAGTATCATTATATTTAGATTATTAAAAAATAAAATATCTATCTGTTTTCGTATCAACTAGTACAAAAAACATGTATAATAATTAAACATGTATTCATTTTTCAGCTGTCAGTTAATTTTCATTACAAAAAAACTTTTGCATACAAATGTCAATATATTTTCTTTGAAATATCTTGATTTTATAAAATAAAGATATGGTTAGTTGTAGAGAATATAAAGCATTTTATTATAATATAGTGAGAAGTAGGAAAGTCGATTTTTAAGTCAAGTCGTATGAAAAATAAGAGTTGTTCGGTTTGGCTGAATAAACTAATTGACTTAACATGCTAAGATGACAATCCACAAGAGTGCATTAATACAAACCTGGATGTATGTGAGTGAAACATGAAATTGAAGAAAAAAAAAGACTGAAAGGAGCTGAATTTATTCTGCAGAAATACGTACACTGAGCGATGATGGAATGAAGCGATGTGAGATAAATAACTAAAGTATTTGTTAAGATGAAAAAGAGACTGTGAGATGGATTGGACACGTAGATCGAATAAATGAAGGAATACTAAGACAATAAATATACACCATTAATTTGAGTGGAATACAAGTCGTGCTCAAGACCAAGAAAATAATGGCATGGTCAAGTAAATTATATTTTAAAAAGAGGAAGTGTAAAAACAGAGAAATCGTAAGTGTGACATTGAAAAAGTGAATGGATATAGAGGATATGAAATATGTGTGTTGCGATAGAAAATTCTGGCGCTCTGTTCTCTTTGCCTGTCCTGATAAGAAACAGTGTATAAGTAAAGTTCATTTAATGTAAACTTTATGGTAATTCATTCATTTTATTAAATTTTATTTCTTCATTAAGTAGTTATTCAAATGGTGACTCAATTTCTATGGATCTGGGTTCGTTGCTTTTCATTTGTCGTTTCTTTAGCAAACTAAGCTTTTGCCTATATCTTAACTAGGAAAATCCAAATAAATCGCTTTGATATTTGTGAACCATTTCTTTATTTACTCAGTGACGACTGTTTTACCATACAATAACGTTTTCAAGTAGTTTTACAAGACCTGAACAACTGCCACTGAATTAATAAAGGGTATATAACTATCAAAGCGCTTAATTTTGAATTTTTGTAATTTAAAATGAATTCCTATAAATTGAAAATCGACAGCATCAGTAAACTTCAATTGTTTTTATTTATTTAACTATCTCGGCCAAGTTTGGGTTCCGACACGATGTCATGTTAAAATTAACTTTTTTAGTTCATTTAAATTCACTGGCACATTTTTAAATAATTTCGTATCAACATTAGTCGAATTAAAAAAAAATCAATTAAATAAAAGTTTGTTTTAAGATATTTAGCAAAGCAATAAGGAAAAAGGATTCTATATGGAAACAAATATATGTAATTTTTAATTAATTATGCCACTTTTTCCATCTTCTTTTTCATCTTGTCGTAAATGCTAAGCTACGTTAATTGCCATGTGGTAATCTCATATAGCCTACCACAAATATGTTTATAAGGCTTTAAGTGAAAAATCATACTGATTATCTTTTTTGTTATAAATTGTAGGTTTCAGCGGGAATCGAACCTGCAGCCTCTGGGTCGGAAGACAGACGTCTTAAGAACTAGGTCACAGAGGTTGTTAACTCTTTTATTTGGTCCGTTCATCTTATAGAGGATTTTTCTCTCGCTAATGGTTGTTTTGTCTATTTATAATTCAATATAAAATCATTTCGAATTTAACTTGTTAATAAAAATTGCCACCCTGAGTTGGAACTAGGCAGGGTTAATTGTCAAATATATCGACGATAAAAGTATCCTTAAAATACTGGAGTAGAGACGAAGGACAATTAAAGGAGATGTGGGAAGACTTCAAACAAGATGATCAGATGACATTAGAAAAAATGGCTGAAAGCAACTAACATACCATAGAAATATTATGCCTTTAAAATATGCAAGCGTGGGAGGGAAGAGAAAACTTGTATCAAACACAAGAACCAACCGGGCTGATAATGATAAAAAAAGGGTTATAACTGAGTTTTTAAATTCAACAAGTATAATACTATACATCTCTCAATGTCTTATTTAAATAAGTTTTACATTATATGTTATAATATTGTAGCCAATCACGAATTAAAAATATGAAGATTAAAAACCCAATATCATTTTCTTAAATCAGATTTTTTGTTTATTTAAATCGTTTATTAAATCGTACAGTGGTTTTACCTTTGATTTTTTCTATTACGTAATTGATGTTATTATGTCAAATATTGTGTCAACAATTTACTTTGCAGTGACATGTTTTTTCGGGAACAAATAAGATTTGGCTATACGCTAACAATGAGATATATCTCAAGATCTAATCCAACTTTGGTAAATGAAAAGAGAACTGTCTTCTCCCTGGCTCCATCCCAACTCACTGTTTGCGAAGACTGTTGGGGTCAGCTCTCCTCGTCCTCAGGTTGTATGCTCTTCTGTCCCGGACTACGTCACCCAGGCCATGCCTCTGCATCAGATTATCTTTTTGCTCCACCCACAAATTCTTTGGTCTTCCTTTGGTGGTTATTAGAAGAAGATCCATGGAGATTGCCTGGTTCACAATGTGATAGGGTGCTCTGCGTCCAACGTGCCCACACCATCTCAATCGCCTCTCCTCCATCTTACTGTTGATGTCTATAACACCTAGGCTTCCACGAATGCGTGAACTTTTTATTTTGTCTCTTAGGGACACACCAGCTGACCATTTTAGCATGCGCATTTCAGCAGTTTCTAGTTGCCTGGAGTAAGAGTTATACATCGTTCTGCATTTGGAGCCATGGAGGAGTGCGGGTCTGACAATCGTTTGGTATACTTTTTCTTTTAACTTTACTGGCATTTTCGGATCACATAGAACTCCCGTCATTGATCTAAACTTCATCCATCCCACACTAATTCTATGTGTTACATTTGCTGCACATCCTTCATCGCTATGGATGAGTTAAAGGAGTCACAATTTGGTAATGTTTCTCCATCATCCATTTGCATAACTCTCGTGTTCTCCAATGGTAGATACAGATACTCTGTTTTCTTTATCCTAAGTCTCAATCCATTGCCCTCCAAGATTCCTCTCCAATGAAACGAGAACTCTGAACATCGAAAATACTAAAAAGAGTCAAATACATACATGATACTGGAATTTCTTTATGAACATTTGATTCATATAATTGATTTAGATATTAACAGCTTCTATGCTGCATGTCATGTTAATAATAAATGCGTACACTAAAACAAATACATCGAACATTATTCGTGAGTGGTGTGTTTTTTGATGATTTTGTACGGCACATTTATAAACTAATTTTCAACTTTTAGTCTGTCTGGAGTGATAAAGTATGAGGGGTTTGATTCCCGTGAAATATACATATGTAATTGAGTGTCACTGTTTTATCGAGTTGATGAGAGCATGCAATGTGATATTATACAATAAAAAATCGGAAAGAAGTACCATCTTTTTTTCCATGCTATATGTCCTCAGTAAAATATGGGCAAAATTCTAGTTAACTAGGGACACGACAAACACAAGGCAACAAGCCTAGATCCATTAAAATTGTGTGTTCATATTAAATTACCAATTATGGTTTTTTCACAAATTATGTATTTATCAGATTTATTGTCATATGTAAATAAATACAATATTAATTTTGTTGTATAAGTTTTGTTATACAAAAAGTACAACCTGGCAAATTCACTGTTATATGAGAATATCTTCCGATGAACCAGAAAGGTGTTAAATAAGCCTTAAATGAAAACCAGACTGTGGCATTTAAAAAGTCCGCACACTTACATAAATTAAACCCGCAACCCCCGAGTTCGGAAAACAGGCGTCATATCAACTAAGGCCACGGAGGAATAGAGTAAAAAAATATGACACAAAACGGAATAAACTGACTAAGGATGAATGTGTACGAAACTTAATGTTTTAAGTAGGATAAGAAAGAATACTGAGATGATTTAGATATGTAAAACCCCTTCAAATATCTGACCTCTTCAATATAATTTTGGTTGGTTGAAAAATGTAGCCATGTGTCAATAAATCTACCACATTATAAAGTACATAGTAAAAATGTTGTAAAAAAACTTTCGTATTATTGCAATTATACATTAAAATTAACTTTTTTATTTTTTAAGAAACATATGTATAAGAAAATTCACCAGAAAATATTGTGTTAATTTTGTGCCAAAACAAATGATATTTGTGAAAGTCAGAACAATGTATTATACACAGGCACAATAATGTATTATACACAGGCACAAAAATGTATTATACACAGGCACAGCAATGTATTATGCAGGCACAATAATGTATTATACACAGGCACAACAATGTATTATACACAGGCACAACAAAAAATTGATATACAGAGTTATATAATTACATGTAGTAATAAATAATATTTCGAATTTAGGAAGTATTTAACAAAACCAAATATTAGGTGACTTATTGAGTGTTATATTATACGTTTTTCGCGGCTATTGTCCATCCGTTGAAAACAAAATTAGATACATCGATGTATAGTATTCTCGGTTCATTAAGAAAATATCCATCTTCCAACCCCCCCCCCCCTCTCGCAAAGAATGCCATATATCCTTAAAATATTTTTAGATTTTAATTCTTTGGCAAGTTTATTCCATAAAAATATTAAAATGATCATTTGCTTAACAAGCGAGATAAAAGCCGAGAAAGTAATAAATTTAAAAAATCGGCTTTTATTCCAGACAGGTAAAAAAGTTCATTCTTTAAAAAAAAAATATTAATTCATACCAAAAATTCTTTGAAATATTTTTTTACTGAGTTTTAACACTTTTTTGAATAACTTGGCCCGCTTGCGTCTTGAAATTTGTTCTAAGGGAGAGAACTAAGTTGGTGGTAATAATTCAAAGAGCCTTTTTACGAGGTATTTCCGATACCAAAGAGAAAACTCTTTATTATCTAGAGAGAAACTTTTGCCTTCTCCCATTTAACGGTGGTGTACAATAATTTTCCCGCCTTCTGACGTTCGATAATTGAAATGAAGAACACCTGAGAATGCCGCCAACTTAATCAAGACAAATTTCTGTATTTTTTTCTTGTTCTGGCTTGGAAGTGGCGGGGCAATTAATGATTTTAAGTAACTCTCCTCGGGCTGTTTTGCCCCACGGCAGCATTACTTTGTTTGCTCTGAAGGTAAAGGAAAATATATTGTTATCCTTTATTTCCGTCGTTTTTGAAATATCTACCACTTTTATTTCTTTATAAGTCGGTCAGCAGTGAAACAGGAATATCATGAAAATTCAAAAAATTTTGTCGGTATGGTTTTATTAGATATCAAATACAATAAAACAAAGTCTCACTTTATATTACAAAGTCTCAGCAAATGTTGAAAAGACCAAATGAACAAATTAACCTAATAATCATTTTGAAGGAATGAAATATAATCTTGAAGGAAAAACTTCCTCAAAAAACACCTGACAACACACATACACATACCATTGCCCACCGTTCCAACATACACATACCATATAAAAACTTTTCCATTCTTGATGCAGACCTAACAACTCCACCCTTGCCCATATCCGTGTATATATTATATACGAAAAGAACAACCATAGTCATGGTTGTCTATGGTTCAAAATCAAAAATCCATTTCAATTTTGAAAATATTTTATAATCGAGGGAAAGTTGGCGCGTAAGCTGTAGGACAAATCTTCTGGAGTGGAACATGTTCCTGCTGCCGATACGATATCTATAAAACTTCAAACGCGCTGCTGTGGTACGCAATGTATACAATATAACATACAATGGCCAGCTGTAGATATTGTAACCAAAATGAATGCAGTGGCGTGGGCGCTAGATCTGTTTCATCCATCGGAGGTATATAAGGGCAAAAATTTAGAAAAAGAGCTTTAAAGTCCGTCGTTTAATTGACCTGTGTGACTTCAATAAAATAACGCTAATATATGTTTTTGCTGAGAGTTGTCAAATCTGACGAGCCGCAGCAGTTGAACTAGCTGGATATTAAATATCTAAATTTAGCTGCAGTAAATCAGTCAAGAACGGGCAATCAGTCGAAGCAGATTCCTGATACAGACCGTTTGTCTTGTGTAGAATATGTTAGAAATGAAATAAATAAGCTATAGAATATATTGTCAAACGAAGAAAAAATCTGAGAAAAAAATATAATTATAATAATAAAATAACTATTTATATAGCGCTGTTCGACAGTAGTGCCTCCTTAAAGGCGCTTGAACTTTGAGTTCAAAACTACTATTATCGACGGATTAAAAATGAAACAACATTTGTATAGTTTAGTTGAGTATAATAAGTCATTAGATTATGGGCATCTTCGCGTCTGCATATGTTAAGAAAAACATACTTGGTAAGACAGCCCCTGAAAGATTATCAAGGGAAGAACTACGAGTACAAAGAAACTTTTGTAGATTTTGTGCGTGATGGTAGTAACACATTCGACTTTAGCTGTATAATAATGTATGTGTGTGTTTGGTGGTGTTCATCATAAATTAATCATGAAGCATAAATAAGCGTTGTTATTTGGAGATAATGAACACTAAAAATGACTGCCTACTTATTATAGCAAAGTGTTTTCGCTATGGAATATTTACTTAAAATGCGGAATGAGGTTACTATAAGAATACACTTTTTTTCCAAATCCAAAACCGGAACGGCTATTAATTTATTTAACTTAAAGAATATCTCTTGACTGCTTGTAGGCATTTGTAATTCAAAAGTTTTAAAGAACCTTGAATTAATAACTCTATAGATTTTACGAATTCGTTAAATTGATTTTAGTCTAATTCCATGATCCAAAACTCACCGTAAAACAAAACTAAAATATTGAACCTTCAAAACGATACATTATTCTGATACATATTTTTTCTTAGCTGCTTATGGAGGAGACATGAAAACTGAGAAGATTTAGTATTTTTTAAAGGCTACACAGGTTTGAAGGTGGAAAGCTCATTAACGTGGTTGTTAGGAGCTTGATTCCTTTTGTATCCGAAAAAATAATAATTAAAAAAGGGACTCAGTCTGGCTAAATAAATGTCTGGTAACAATACAGTCATTAGATAGACGTTTGCACGTGTTATTGCCCATACATATATGTGCGGGTATTGTTTTGCCAACATGAGCGACAACAAACTGCGATGTTCGCATCTGGTCCAATGGTACTAAACTCGGTGACTCAATTACTGAAACTGATGACAATATTATCTCCCAGCCGCGCTCTTCAATAAACCCGTATCATCAATCCAGATATATTAAAATATTAACATATTTATGAATATATAAATAAATGTTTTCACGTAACTCTAACGTATTCCTGGTTGGTTAAAAAAGATTTTCCCGTCCCAATAAACCTGCCAGATTCTATTGGATATAACGAAAGTGTAATTATTAAAACATAATATATCCTTAAAAGATAATAACGTAATATAAAAATTAAGAGATCTTACAAAAATAAATGTTCTGTTAATTATTTCTTAAATATTTTTTTATATATTTTACTAACTTATACAATAAAGAAAACAAAAAGGAAAGTTAGAAAAAACCTTCGCAAGAGTAATTAATTTTCATGAAGAATTTTCATTGTGGGTACCGTATTTTGCAATTAATTTGTCGGATACTTACCTACATTTAATTAAAAAGGAAACTTCTTATTTTTCTAAAAATAATTTATGTTTTCATGGTTCTGTTTGATAAATTTATATTAATCTTACGAGTATTGTTTTTCAGCAAAATTTGCACTATGAATCGCTTTCAGCCTAAAAAATGTTGTTTTTTAACATAATTTGTTTTTTAGATACCTTTTTGCAATCTGGTATTATCGTATTCGGTAAAACGTATTTCTTTCGTGATCTTATTGATAAGACTATTGTCTTTCAATATGGGGATTGCAGGTTCTATTCCCGCTGGAACCTATATTGCAGGTTCTATTTCCGTTGGAACCTAGATTGTAGGTTCTATTTCCGTTGGAACCTAGATTGCAGGTTCTATTCCCGTTGGAACCTAGATTTTTTTAAATGTGTTGGTTGTCACATTATAATTATATTAATAAAAGTACAATTAATTAACTAATTAGAGTAAACTTTCCTCAGGGGCGATCTAACTCAGAATTCAAACTCATTATTATTGACAGATTAAAATTATTACTGCAAAGTGGTGGCTCCAGTTATAAGATTTCGTGCGTCCCCTAATTTGCATAAGTTAATAAAACATTAAGGTTCACTTAAAAACTTTTTTTATTTCTACTGTATACAACGAAAGTATTATACAATACAATATTTCTTGTTAGTTGGACAAAAATAACCACATAAAAATTAACTCGATGTGTTGTAATATTTGTTCGTGAAATGTTTTTATTTGATTTTCGTATACATCTCAAGATATTTTAGTTTTGATTTTACACAAAATCTAAATTAATAACATGTTTTGATATATTATTGTCTTTACCTGAGTGGTACATGTAATATTTTTGGTCATCAGTTGCCAGAGGGGTTGACATGAAGTATGACGTGAGGTATTATTGGTGAATTATTGATTTCAATTTTCCCATTTTTTCTTGGAATATATCTACCCCAAAAATCAATAAATAGGTGTAATGATTTTTAGGTTACCATACTTGTTTAAAAAACATTTATGATTGATTTAATAAGCCGTAGTATAACATTTAATTTATCGTCAGAGATGCAGCAATGTCAAGAAGCACCTTTGGCAGGGCAAGGAGATAACAATTTTAAAGAGATAGTAATTTTAAGTTACAGATATTCTAATCAACAAGTAACGCTCCTGCAGTATTTATTTAGCTCTTTTAAAATGGTATTTTACTTGAACTTTAACTTTACCTTATTGACATCTAACTATTTTATTGATTAAACTTGAAATTTCATTAAACGAGGTTACAGTTAATAACCCTGACGCACACCATTCACAGATACGCTTAATACAAAATGAACGCAAGTGAGTAACTGAAGTAGATGTTTTTAAGACTAACAAAACATTTGTGTCATAAAATTGAAACGAATCTTCCAGAACGTGTTGTGTATATATTTTCATTATACACATTTAGAACTAAAAAAAGAATTCTAAATATATTCTGAGAAGGAGAATTACACAATGTTCCAAGTTGGTGTTCGAGACAACATTCAATTTCAGTTTAAATATAGGAAAATATTTTAAGACTAAACGTCATAAGAACTTCTTAAAGCGTTTTATTTTTTAATAACATTGAATTTTTTGTTTTTTTTACAAGTTATTATATTTTACCTGAGAACATGTACAAAGATGAAAAATAAATTACTTTTAAGCTTAACTCCAATCGTAATTAACTAAAAAAATATTTCATTTGTTTTTAATTTTGTGTATTGTGTCACACGTTTGATGCGCATTTAATTTAAAATATATTCAATTTACTTATCTGTTTCGTACAATAAGAAAAACGTATATGTTAAGATAAAATTCAGCTTTTAAAAAACAGTAAAAATATATTTTTAAATAGTTATTAAAACCAAAATTATAACTTAGTAGCATTAGAGTGAACAGGTGTTAAAAAAAGTGTATTTAAAATAATTAACAATATTCGAAATTAATGTAAAAAACATGTAAAATAATATACATTAAACTCCATTTATTAATTTATTTTTTCAAGTCCTTTGCATGTAACATACTCGTATTTCCACAATTCAAACAAGCACCAAGCATAGATATATTGTATGTATCCTAAAAAATTAAACATAAGTAGCAAAAATGTTATAATTAGAGTGACGATTTTCTCTTTAAGGAGTTTAGCGACACGTGGTTGAAAAGTGGAATTGCTCTGCCTACGGGCGGCTCTAAAGACAGGTTGATTCTGCATAGAGGTTGATCAAACAATCTGTGAGTGCGTTGCTTCTGATAATTGTCCAGAACAAACATACCATTGGGCTATCTAAGATGGTTGAATTTATCAGATAACCCCAGAGAGGGTTGAAAAGAACACACAATCGCAAGGATCTTCCACTCTCTTCTGATCTATAGGTTAGCATTTCAGAAAAAATAAACAAGACTATAGCCATGGGTAGTATCCATAATCCTTCATGTAAAGATAATTTAGAAATCTTTTCTGAACTATCTCATCATAAGGAAGTACGTTACCCCTGCTGGTGCACATATTATGGAACAATAAAGTAAAAGACTCCTGACAAGAGAATTACACAATATTTGGAGGACATAGATAGATGTCTGTAAATAATTTGGTGGTACGGAGCATGCACCCAAGCATTTTATTACAAATGTATTCATTTGTATATTAAATAAAAGGTCATTTTCAAATATAACACCTACGTCCTTTGTTCAATCCTCCCTAGAAAGTTGTTGACCATTCATAAAATAACAAAGAAAAAGTGTTTACCGTATTCTTGTTAAATAAATAGCAAAATATTTAGATATATGAATAAAAGTTATTACAGCTGCTAATCTAATGTTTTGTTGGAGTTTCTTGCAATCATCTATAGTCTTTATTATAAGAAACATTTTCATATCATCTTCAAACATTAAAATAATTGAGTATTTTTATATCGTTTATGGAAATAAAAAAAAAACATTGGCCCCAGAGTTGAACCTTGGGGCACACCCTGGAGAGTTTCCAAGGAATTTTTCAGATGCAAAGAGGTCATACGTCACAAATTGTATTGGTTTAAAAAAATGTTGGCAAATAATTGTAATAATCGATGCCAAATTCACTAAGTTTTTGCAAAAGCAAATTATAATTTACTTCATCAAATACTTATGCAAATCCAGTATACCCACAGTCTCGAAGTTTTTCTTGTGTTTTAATCAACCAGAAGAATGGTAATGCGGCTATACGTTGTTTTATAGATTTTGAATTTTTTTTAAATTAATTTTCGTTCTTTCCATTTCCAATGTACAATTTCATGTTTTAAAACCAAACTTATTTATTTATTTTAACAATTTCATGTAAATATTGTACATCTGGTAGAGTTTTTCTCTTTTAAGCAGTTTCATTCATTCGGCTAACTTTTGTTTCAAATCTACTATTGATATGTATGCCCGTGTCTGAAACAAAGAAAAATAAGGTTTCTGTTAAGTAAAAAGAAATTAAAATTAAAACAAAAGGTAAACTGTATGAAAACAGGGAAAAGGATGGGAATTATGTAAGGGTTGGGTCATAGTTAAGTTTGCTCATTTCTGTCATAAGATTCATTCCATCTAATATTTTACTTCTACAATGTGAAGATTAACCGCGTTAAGATATTATGATATAATAAACCCGTAAGAAAGGCTAGTACTGTATTAACAGGTTTAAAAAAAAACATTATACGCAACCAATATCCAATGCAAATAAAATTTAAAAAAAGATCCGTCCATTTCCTCATGTTTTAGATAGAATTTTTTTCCATATTCTACAACCATAAAATACAGATATATGGACATTTCAGTAAATACTTTCCCTTTGATGTGTTTGATATATTGGATAAAATGACTAAGAGAGGATTTGTCAAGAGACTTGATGCTATGAAATTGGATGAAGGTAAAAAAAGAAAGAAAGAAGTCACACGCCACTCGATAAGACATGAAGAAATAATGGTAGAAACAAAGCTCATTAGTTTTGATTCCCATCGCCTTGAATATCATTGTTTAAATAAATCTTCCTGTTGGATTATATAATAGTTTTATGTTCATAAAAGAGTAGTTTGTTATTTACAAGTATTAAATTTGATGAAAGTGTAGATTTGAGCTTTACTTGTTATGGTAAAACGGGCATAGTAATATAATGCAAATGAACCAACTGTAAAGTAATTAACTTAATACTAAGAAATAAATTAATTGGATTATCATGAACCAAATAGTGGAAAAAATCTTTTAGATTGGAGAAATTCTCAGTGAGAATAACAAAACTATTCAGTAATTTATCCTTAATCTTCTTTTTGAGGTAGATCTCGCATCTGTTGTTTCAAAAAAGATTCTTAGGACGCAGACCACTAGTCGTCTCCTCCTTTAAGACGTCCTTCCTGGCATGTGATATTCAATAGGCGATATATGAGTATATGGGATTCTGTCCCTGCCCATCCCATTCACACGGTTTTGCCTAGTACTGTCTTGTCATCTCGCTACATTTAATGATATCCTTTGTGTTACAGGTCTATCGCATGTGAGATTTTCTGACATATAAGGTCACATATAATATAAGAAACTTTCTTATTATGGTTGTTAATATTCTCATATTGAATGTGTTCGAAGAAGCTTTCATGTTTTACTTATGTCTGCACTGAATTCAACATTATGAATCATGATCGGCTTAACACAGGTTAAATATATTCAAACTTTGCTATTGATTCGCATGCTTTTGTCACTAAGATATTACGACTGGCTTGTTTGATTATTCCTTTCCTTTTTTGTATAGATCATTATGGCTGGAGACGTCAACATTTTAGTATGTAAATCTCATTATTGATGATATTTAATTAATCATGGGTAAAAAACAGCCTGGAGTGTGTCTCTATAGTATGGAACCCTTACTTTATAGTTTTCTTGTTGGTTTAGTCAACGTGGTCCAGCAGCAATTTTTCAGGTATGTATATCATAAGAAGGGATTGCTCAAATACTTAGGTGATAGTTTTTCTTTGAACTCATTGAGAAAACTTATAGTATTTTATAAAATCTAATAGTGACAATTTGCCGAAAGAATAATATGCTGAATCGTGCGTGGATATATTTAATTCAATACTGTCAGGATTTGGGAGCCTGGTGGATGAATTATCGGAAGAATTTATTTTATTTTCTGTCTCCATCTAAATAATAATTATTATTTAGATGAAGATAGAAAATAAACATTAACGTGGCTGAAATGTGCATGTGATAAGTACTAGTGATTGGGATTAATTTATTCTTTTGTGAACACGGTACATATAGCGAACTTATTTGTATAAAGAAACTTCTTCCAATCAATGAGCTAATCTTGGATACATTATGTTTTAATTCATAACAGATTAAACAAAAAAAAAAATAATTGTAGAATTAAAGGAAAATAATTTTTTCAAGGATAAGGCAAGGAAACATAGGAAAATTATAATGAAACGATGTTTTATTATAAGGCTGGAAGCATGTTCTATTTTAAAACATTTCATTTGTCAGTTTTTTTTAAGTAATCTATTTTAGGTGTATTTATTTAATACTATTCCTATGAATGTTCTATCAAATGAAAATTTAAAAAGAAATAATCTTTATAATGCCGTTTCGGAATAAAATAGAGCCCGTCAAGAAAGGTTTGTACAGTAAAACCTTGGATTGCGAGTAACTTGGTCTGCGAGTGTTTTGCAAGACGAGCAATTTTTGTTTAATAAACTTTAACTTGAAAAAAGAGCGAGGTCTTGCAATATGAGTATTATATATGCGCTTTGTCTTCTGAGCGTCACGTGATCACAACTAAGCCAATGGTTCTTATCTCTCTCTTTTGCTGCGGGATTGTGGGTAATTGTCTCCCATGCTCGATCTCAATCGGCGTGACTGGTTATAGATAACGCTCTTGTTTGTCCTCCAGGCCTTGAGGATGACTTACTGAAGGAATTTGAGTTCATTTAGGTCAAGTTCTTTCCTCCCAATACCCCTCCATTAATCTAGCCCATGGGTCAGCAGGTCATTTCGAACTTTAAAAAGCTTTACACCAAAGCACTAATTTCTGCGATGTTTCGAGGTGACCGAAGGAACAAACTTTACTCTATGAGAGTTTTGGAAAAATCATTTTCACATCGTAAACTGCTTCAAGATCATCGATAAAGTCTTGGATGGGGTCACTTAGAGAATCCTCAATTTTTCTAGGATTAAACTGTGGCCTGATTGCATTGAGGGGCTTGCTCATAAACAGGAGCCATTAGTTGTCAATGAAATTGTATCCTTGTGGAAGACCATGGGAGTGGAGGTAAATGAGGACGACATTCAAGAACTGGTAGAAAAATATGACCAAGAACTGACCACCGACGAACTGATGGATCTGCATCGCGAGCAAAAGCAAAAGGTTATGAAGGAGATATAGTCTGAGGAGGAGGAGAAAAAGACGGAGAAACCCCTCACTTCAAATGAGATTAGGAAGATGTGTAAAATGTTGGAAACAGTGTAAAGTTTTGTAGAAAAGCACCACCCGAGTAAGGGTATAGCAGTGCGAGCGATGAATCTATTTAACGATAAAGCAGTCATATTTCCGCGAAATCCTCAAAAGGAGGCAAAAGCAAGTGTCTTCGAATGGATTCCTTGTTAAAGTATGTTCCTTGTCAAAGTCAATTTTTTGTCAAAGTCAGTACCTTGTTAAAGTATTCAAACAATAAAAATTTAAAAAGCTATTTTGTATTAATAATTTTTGTATGAATATTTTTGGGTTTCGGAACGAATTATCTGAGTTTCCATTCTTTCTTATAGAGAAATTCACTTTGATATACGAGGGTTTTGGATTACAAATACGTTTCCGGAACTAATTATGCTCGCAATTCAAGGTGTTACTGTATTTGAATTGATGAAAGGCAACTTTTTATGTCTACTTTGTATACCGATAACTAATAACAAATTAGTAAGTTATCAGAAATCTTTATTATTTTGACCTGATAATTAAATAAGATGATACATCCAATTGGACTATTTCTAAAATTACACTAATAACATGAAAGGTATCCATTACTGACAACTTCAATGCTAATTGTGCAAAAACAATATATTATTAACCAGTTTCTGCTAGGTAAACATATAGATTATGACAACCATATTAATGGCGTGGGATTATAAATTAATTGTGGCTGGTAATAAAATCATTTTCTAGTGTATCCTACATTTGGAAGTTACTAAACCTTCCACGAATCGTTCCATTCGTCTTAAAAACAAAGCAATTTTGAGACGTAGGTCCGATTTTGTAGTTTGGCTTAAATATCATTTGGATAGTACTTTCACAGATGATGGAACAGTTAAGAATGAATAGCGATAAAAAATAAAGTTTACGGGGCATTAAAATATATATACTCAAACCGGATAGTATCAAAATCTTCTAAGATGACATTCCACAACAGTATTATAGTATTAACGATATTTGGGAGTGAAACGTGACTGGTAAGATATTGAAAGGAACTAAATAATAGTTTTGGAAATGCGTGTACTGAGAAGAATTCATGGAGATGTTCATTTACGAAAGAATATTGAATGAAGTGTTTAACATAGATATGAATATAAACTTAATACTGCTGTGTTGAGTAAGATAAAAAAGAACACTTTGAAATGGTTTGGGCATGTATAACAAATGAATGATAAAAGACTAACAAAACAAACATATACTGCAAATTTGAAAGCAATATGTGGTAGAGGAAAACGAATAAAAGTATGGTTGGATTAAATGTGTAATATTTGTAAAGATGGACACGTAGAAAGTCAGAGATATCATGTCAGAAGTTATATGTGTGTCTAAATAGAAAAGTTTGGTTCCCTGTAATATTTGTCTACCATGGCAAGGAAATGGCGTAATGCTATGTACGAGTATGCATGTAAACTTAAAAAAATGTTATTTGTAATAAAAGTCGAACTAATACGGTTCAAATTTTATAGTGAGGCAATGAATACACGTGGCTTTTTTATTTAAGAAAGTTAATAAAAATTTCTACGAGATTTCAATTTAAATAGTTATGTATTCAGTGAAAAATAGTTAATATTAAGTTTTGAGTGTTACGGTCGTACTATGAATTCGGACCTTGATCTAAGTTTTTAATCTCGCATCTGAGAGTCACAAGAATTTTTCCAGTGTTGATGTTATTTACTCAAACTTTGAAAATAAATTAGAGATAGTGCACCCCAATATCTTGTAGTTCCAATTAATATTTTCATAGCTTCAAATAATTTTTTTATGTAATTTAGAACGAAAAAAAGTAACAATAAATTTTTTCTTTCTCTTGATAAAATAATTATGTTAATTAATTTTACTTGCTCAGTGATGATTCGAAATAGTTTTTCAATACATTCAATATCCGATTGAAGGAATCTATTTTGAAGTAATGTAAATATTTATTGGATTGAAAAATATTTTAAATTGAATAAGAAAATATCGAGGATTAATTCTTAAATATTATCGAATCACGGCCTTATTTATTGATGTGAGAAAATTGCTAGACAAGGTGAAAAGGTCAAAGTATAAGGTGACTTGCATATTTTAGAAGCAAAACTTTTATAGATACATAATAAAAAATTTATAGATACATAACATAGCAACTATACGAATGAAATGTGAACCCTATAAAACACTTATTATTTACATACATAAACACAATCTCGCCGTTCCCTGTTGAGATATGCAGAGAGGACAACATTTCAGACATTCCTATTCTTTTCTACATCCATACACCTTCTCATACAACTCCTTAGCTTTCTCTGACCTGTTACATTTCCTTTTTTTCAGTTATCATTCACTTGATTCAATCATAATTTCTTTTGTCTTCACCTACCACTCTTATCACTGAAGTTCGTATATTTATTTTGTTAGTATTTCTTAATTCATTTGTTTTTTAAGCCCAAACCATCTCAGTACTCTTCTTGATTCTTCTTAATAATCAACTTTAAGTTCAAATTCATCCCTTATCACTTCATTTTGTATTCTGTCGTGAAATTTCCCCTCGTATTACTCTCAGTGCAGTATTTTACCAGAATTTATTCAGCACCTTTCAGTCCATTCTTTTCCACGTTCAAGTTCAATTTTCATACATCTAAGTTTATACTAGTGTACTGTTGTAGTCTATCCTATCCCCTTAGCAGATTTTGATTTTGTTCTTTTCGAGTATATATGTTTTAGTGCCCAACTTCCTTAGTTTCACATCGCTACACATCCTTCGATATATCTCGTACCTCTTCCATTATCAGGAAAAATTACTGCATAAACAATAAAATGATTTAACTTTTTCCTCATCTTTCATCGGTTAACCGTATATTGCATTTACTTTCCCTAGTGCACTTTTCTATCACTATGACTTTGTATTTTGCAACATTCATTTTCAAACCTTTATTTTAGTATTTCTAATACAATTGACTTATTTAACTCAATGAAATTAAACCTCATCTTCTACTAATATTACCCTGTCATCAAAATGTAAGCAAATCGCATGTATTCAAATTCCACCAATTAAGCTCTTTAGTTCCTTCATACATGAATTTATTTGAATATTAAACAACAAGGGTGACATAAGACAACCTTGCTTTACCCTTTTTGTAATATTTAACTAATCATCCACGGCACCGTTCACTCTAATAAACGTATACGCTGCACTTCGAGAGTTATTATATATTGTAATTTGTTTTATAAAACACTGTAGATTCCACTTTTTGTAACGGTATAATCCTACCGGTTTCAAGGCTTTCACCTCATCATCAAAGAAGCACAAACAAGACTGAATTATGTTCTCAAGTGATGGATAGCTTGTTCGGAGTTTCGGTCCGATGGTAGGACACCTTACTCCTTCATCGGATAGGTTCTGACTGTTAAGATATTTATTGGAAATTTTTGGATCTTTTTGGGAATCGGGAAAGGATAGGTTTGTGGTAATTGTTTTGATTTTATGAATGATTATGAGAAATTATAAACGATTAAATACATATATAAATATGATGATATATACATAATATTAAATACAAATATACATAAATTTGTGTCGTCACACACTGTTTTATATTGAATGGGTGAAAAAAAAAAAAAAAAAAATGAAAAAATGAATTGTGAATAAATTATAAGAATGAATATAGTATATGTAGATAAGTAAATGAGTGGGGAAATGTGTGTGACTTTTATAAATATATTAAGGTGTAGAAAATGTTTATTGAAGGTGAGAAATGCGGTTGCCTATGGGGGTAAACTGTCTGCCGGAGGAATTATCGATGATGGGGTGTTCAGAGTGACAATCGGTGGGTCATTTGGGGGGATGATTAGAGTTAAAGAGGGGGGGGGGGGGGTCGGGGGGATGTTTCGCAATATTGATTTCGGACGAGTGTGTCTGTAACTGGTGTTCGCGTTGTAGTTATCTAAGGCTTTTATGACTGGGTTGGGATGACGGGATATAGAGCTGTAGAACCTTTCGGCCAGAGCGCGCATATGTTCGGGGATAGTATGTAGTTTGGTATCTGCGTGGAGTCTTGAATTACGGACGATGTAGGGTGCTTTTAAAATTATGCGGAGGGCTTTGTTTTGAATGATCTGAATGTGATGTAGCGTTGTTTTCTTCGCGTGGCCCCAGACCGGAAGGGCGTATGTCAGTTGCGGTCTGACGATCGCTTTATATAGGTGGAGTTTAGTGCGCGTGCTAAGTTTGCTGTATTTACTGATCAAGGGAAATAATGATTTGAGTGTTCCGTGAGCTTTTGATTTGATATTGAGGGCGTGTTTATGCCACGAGAGTCTACTGTCTAATGTGAGGCCTAGGTATTTTACGTGTTTTGACCATGGGACGCTCTGGCCGAAGAGTTTAAGAGTTCTGATGGGTTTGATGTATCTGCGTGAGAAGCGGACTGCTGTGCTTTTGGTGGGATTTATTTTGATCTTCCATTTGGTGCACCAGTGCTCCAGAATGGGAATGAAGTCTTGCAGTCTGTTGTGGGATACGGACTCATATTTCGATGAAGAGAGAAAGGCTGTGTCGTCAGCGTATTGCGCGGTGATACAATGTGTACGTGAAAATTGGGGCATATCGCTCGTGTATATGTTATACAGGATAGGGGACAACAGTGCACCTTGGGGCACACCTGCCAGAATGGGGCGAGGGGATGAGTTTATACCGTCTATTTTGACGGAATAGGAGCGATTTTCAAGGAATGATGCGATGATTTGCACTAGTCTGAGGGGAATACCTGACTTGTGCAGTTTGAATATGAGTCCGTTGAGCCAGACTGTGTCGAAGGCTTTCGCCACGTCTAGTGAAAGGAGGGTCGTGAGGCCTTTGGAGCTGAAGTATTTGATGATGTGTTCTACAACGCGAAGAAGCTGATGGTTGGTAGAGTGTAATGGCCTAAATCCGTGTTGCGAATCTGGGATGATGTTACGTGAGTAAGTTTCTAACGAGAGACGTTCTAGGATTAATTTTTCGAGCACTTTACCTAGAGTCGGGAGCAGACTGATCGGTCTGTAATTTTCAGGGATAACGTGGCTTTTACCCGGTTTAGGGAACATGATGACGTCGGCGTTTTTGAATGGGGTTGGAAAGAATTTATGTCGAAGGCAGGCATTGTAAATGGCGGTAAGGGCGTAAATGGCTTTTTTCGGAAGTTTTTTCAAGGTGAGATTATTGATTTTATCGGGGCCGGGGGCTTTTTTGTTGATGAGATTTTTTATGATAGATTGAATTTCTAACGGTGAGAAGAAGTCTGTGGTGGGGGGGGTTTGCTCATTTAATATGTCGGCAACTGCGTTGTCGACCATTATTGAGTGAGAGGGGTTAGAGAGGTCAGCATTTGGCGAGAAGATATTAGCTAGAGAGTCAGCAAAGGTCTCTGCGCGGTCGCGAGCAGAGAAAACGGGGCCATTTGGTCCTTGAAGAGAGCTGGGTCGGGAGGGCGTATTTCTAAGGCTACGCGTTAGTTTCCATTTGAGTCCATCATTGTATTCGAGAGACTCGACGAAGTCTGACCATTTGTCATTGCGGAGTTGCTGTAGGAGGTGTTTGATTTTTTGACTAATCTGTTGTAGTCGGTTTTGTAAGAGGGGACAGCTGTGTTTTGCCACAACTTTCTGGTTTTGTTTTTTTCCATAATCAGTATTTTGATATGTGGAGGAAGGGGAAGTTCGGGTTTATCGGCTGGTCTCTCTTTTGAAGAGGATGTGAGAGCGGATTTGATGGTGGTTGTGAAGTCATTTATAGCGGCGTCTATGGAGTTCGTGTCGGGGAAGGTTGTCGGTATTTTGATGCTGCTGTCGACGTTAATAGCGAAATCGCTCCACGAGGTGGTGTGTCGCGGAGGGGCTGAGGGCGAGAAGGGTGGTAAGCCATCCGTCAATTGAAGAAATACCGGGTAGTGATCGGATTGAAGCTGGTGAACAGTCGTGAGATCTGTTTGATAGAGAATGTCGTTATGGACAATGATGTCGATGACATCAGGGCGATGATTGTCTATTAGTGGATAGAGGGTGGGAGACGTGGGTCCTTCCACGAAGTATCTTTTCCGGGAGGAGATTTCGTCAAGTTTATTACCGTGAGTGTTGGAAGTGCGGCTGTGCCAGAAGGGGTGTTTAGCATTTAGATCTCCCGCCATGATGGTGGGGATATTATCTGCGAGGAATGAGTCCAATTCAGACTCGACAAGTGGGGAGGTAGGTGGAAGATAAGTCGCGCAAAGTTTAAGAGGGCCGTGATTGGCGGTGTTCACCACTACGCATGTGGATTCTATGTTGACGGTGGAAGGGGAGGGGATGTGGCAGTGGTCTATTGTGCTTTTGATGAGAGTTGCGGTGCCGCCTTTTCTGCCGATGAGGCGGTCGTCTCTGTAGCAGTAGTAGTTACGGATGCTGTAACGGTAGCTCGGTTTGAGATGCGTTTCCGTTATCAGCAACACGTCCAGGTTGTGCTCGAGAAGGAAATCCTCGACCTCTTGTTTATGTGTTCTGAGGGAACCGTTTGCATTCCAGAACGCGGCGGATATATGGGATGGTTTATAGGTGCGAGCCATGTTCTTGGATGTAGTTGAGGAGGTTCATGGCTTCGGTGATGGCTGATTTTAAGTTATTCAAAATGAGATCGCGATTTGGAGGGGGGGGGGCGGCGGGCAATATGTAGTTTTGGGGTGTAGATGTTGATAATAGGGGGCGATGAGTTGCGACGTTCGCGTATGACGCGTTGGAAGTGACTGGTTTCGATGCACTCTGGGGGGCGTTGGGGAATCGCTGTGTGGCGTTGTTTGCCGAGGGGGCGTTCGATAAGGGGGCGTTGGTGGAGGGGCGTTGGTAGATGCCATCCATGAGGGGGCGTAAGGGCTGCGGGGTCTGGAAGTGGTGGTGGGGAGCGATTGAAGGGAGGTTGCTCTTGGGGAAGCGTGGGCAGCCTCTGAAGTTGGCCGTGTGTGGGCCTCCGCAGTTACAGCAGGTGGCGGGAGTGTCCGCGGGCTTCCTGCATTCAGATGTGTGATGCGTTCTACCGCATTTCACACAGTTGGCTGGGGCGTGGCAGTTGCCGGCGGAATGGGCAAACTGTTGGCATCGATGACACTGGCCCATGCCTTTGCGCTTGTTCAGCTCCTCCACTGTGACTCGAATATCGAGTACACCGTGGAGTTCGGTGAAGATGCGCTTTGCGGAAGAGTCCCTTGTCATCTTGACGATGACCATGGGGAGTTCCACTCGATTCCGGTTTTTCATGCGATACACATTTAAAACCGGATAATCGAGTGATTTGAGTTCATCTGAAATGTCCTCGACGCTGATAGGGGTCGGTAGGCCGCGGATGACGGCTAGCAGGGGCTTCTCGCTCTCCAAATGGAAAGAGTGGTATGGAATGGCGAGAGAATCGGTAATGTGGACTAGGGAGCGGTAGGCCTCTACGGTTTCAGTGGTGATTTTAAGATCACCATTGGGCTGCACCTTCGAGGAGAAGTGAATGTTTTGAGACCTGAGTTTAGCTCTCAGGTCTCCATATTTGGCGGAATTGTGAAGTACGATGGGGGGGATGCGGTCTTTTTTGATCTGAAGTAGAGGTCGTGAGTCATTATTTAGAGGTGGGGCGGGGGCTGCGGGATGAGGAGGGCTGAGTGGGCCTCTCATTTTTTTGCTGGTTTGGGCCACGGTGGCACCAGCTGGCTTCGGGTCTGATTGGGGGCAGACGAGGGGGGGGCTTTCTTGGGATTGAAGAGCCCTTTTACGGTTTTTGGCAACAGATTGCCAGTCCATTTCTGGAATATCCGGAATGATAATTATTGGCGGGGAAAGTGGGGAGTCAAAAGTGGGGGTGGGGCGCGGCGGTGTTGTGATAGGGATAGGGACCACTGACAAGACAGTGGGTGAAATAGATGGAGGGTTTTTGGCCTCAATCGAGACCTCACCTTTATTGAAGAGTTCACGAAGAAGTTTTACCATCTTCATTGTCTCTTTTTTGGATGTGGTCTCCATCTTGAAGAGCTCGAAGGTTTCCTCGAAAGTGGAGATGGTCAGATCAGGGGATGTTGAGCGGTCCGGGGACTTAGCGAGGTCTGGTATAGGCGAGGTCACGGGGACGGATGCGGGCGTTTCGGTTGGTTCGGAACTAGTTTTTCTAGTAATGATGCGTGGAGTTTTAATGATGAAGTTCGGTTTGACGGATTTGACGGAGTTCATGGCTGCTTAATAGGAGGAATTGAACAAATAGAAAGAATAATTGTGGACAATAAAAAGTAGGATATAGCTGTGGAAAAAATAAATATAATTGTGTAATGAGTAGAAACACAAACAGTGATAAATAAAGAATTAAAGTTTTTAAAGTTTTGATGAGTAATGTGAAATATGAAATGAAGGTAGGATGGGGAGAGCTGTCGACCTTTTCAGATCTTCAACTCTGCCCTCGGAGTGTAAAAGGGTAAGAAGGATAGTAACAGTCAGTGGCTTACTTGATGAAGAAGAAGAAATTCTGGCATCGACCGGCACTCGGAACAAATTACGTCACCAAGAATTTGTGGAGGCCGGCTCCTTATCACGAGTTAATATAAAAAATAAACCGATTTGATCTAAATAGCTGTCTGGGACGAGTGGAATGTCAATTTAATGTTTGTTGTTTGTGCACATGCGAGGCCGGGAACGACACTTGTTATCACTGTTTTAGCGACGATGCGCGGAAAGTATGCGCACTGGCAAAAACGGCGACGGTGAACTTTAAGCGACACTATATGAAGAATCGTGTATTGTACTTGTTCGTTAGCAACGGATTGCAGTGAGATCGCGTTATGTTAGCAACAAGCGACTGCTCTGTAGCAGATCCGTGACTGAACTGTGAATTATGTTCAAACTTGTAGGACTATACCATTACAAAAAGTGAAATAAACGTTATCGTATACCGGTAGACATGGAGAGGTCTATGTGACAAATAGGTCGGTTGTCGTTTGGGTCGATCTAAATAAAAAAAATGCGCTGTTCTAGTCTTATTTATACTGTCGTCATGTATACACCATTGTTTTATTAGTTGTTAATCCCCCATCAGAACATGTTCTTCCAATTTTTTATACGCACACAAATCCTGATACCGGGCCAGTTGTTTAACTCAAAATGTTAATAATAATTATTTTTCTTTTTTAATAAGCAAGTGTTTTAACATGTTAGTGCTTAAAACGCCAATATGCAAGTTAATGTATAAACTTTTATTTGGTGCTCAAAACGCTCATCACTGTTCTTTTCCAACTTTCTTTAAATGAATTAAAATATAAGTAAGCCCCAAGAAGCCTAACGGTGCTGATATGGTTTCTAAGCATATATTAGAATCAATTATAACTACATAATAGACAACACTAAAATATAAGTAAACCCCAAGAAGCCTAACGGTGCTGATATGGTTTCTAAGGATATATTAGAATCAACTATAACTACATAATAGACAACACTAAAATATAAGTAAACCCCAAGAAGCCTAACGGTGCTGATATGGTTTCTAAGGATATATTAGAATCAGCTATAACTACATAATAGACAACACTAAAATATAAGTAAGCCTCAAGAAGCCTAACGGTGCTGATATGGTTTCTAAGGATATATTAGAATCAACTATAACTACATAATAGACAACACTAAAATATAAGTAAGCCCCAAGAAGCCTAACGGTGCTGATATGGTTTCTAAGGATATATTAGAATCAACTATAACCACATAATAGACGACACTAAAAATGACAATACATGAAAGTGAATTGGTGCTCAACTTGACGTAAGGAAATGAAGCTTGAATTTGGCAAAAGAAGAATAAAAGTTATATAATGTTATGAAGATGAGTACATTAAATAATTTAATGAATGTTGTGAAAATTAGTGCACTAAATAATTTAATCAATGTTGTGAAGATGAGTGCACTAAATAATTTTATCAATGTTGTGAATATGAGTGTACTAAATAATTTAACCAATGTTGTGAATATGAGTGCACTAAATAATTTAATGAATGTTGTGAAAATTAGTGCACTAAATAATTTAATCAATGTTGTGAAGATGAGTGCACTAAATAATTTAATCAATGTTGTGAATATGAATGCACTAAATAATTTTTGTGAATATGAGTGCACTAAATAATTTAATCAATGTTGTGAATATGAGTGCACTAAATCATTTAATCAATGTTGTGAATATGAGTGCACTAAATAATTTAATCAATGTTGTGAATATGAGTGCACTAAATAATTTAATCAATGTTGTGAATATGAATGCACTAAATAATTTAATCAATGTTGTGAATATGAGTGCACTAAATAATTTAATCAATGTTGTGAATATGAGTGCACTAAATAATTTAATCAATGTTGCGAATATGAGTGCACTAAATAATTAAATGAATGTTGTGAAAATTAGTGCACTAAATAATTTAATCAATGTTGTGAATATGAGTGCACTAAATAATTTAATCAATGTTGTGAAAATTAGTGCACTCAATAATTTAATCAATGTTGGGAATATGAGTGCACTAAATAATTTAATCAATGTTGTGAATATGAGTGCACTAAATAATTTAATCAATGTTGTGAAAATTAGTGCACTAAATAATTTAATCAATGTTGTGAATATGAGTGCACTAAATAATTTAATCAATGTTGTGAAAATTAGTGCACTAAATAATTTAATCAATGTTGTGAATATGAGTGCACTAAATAATTTAATCAATGTTATGAAAATTAGTGCACTAAATAATTTAATCAATGTTGTGAAGATGAGTACACTAAATAAAAATGTGGTGTGTTAATGTATGAAAGAAGGCGGGACGAAGACATCAGATATGAATGCATGGATATTTTAAGTAAGTTAAAGAAAAATGCTTTAGGATGGTTTGAACATGTGGAGAGAATGAATCGAGAATAGAAATGCCAGGTGTTCGTGAAAAAGATAGATCGAGAAGAACACGCCTGGATCAAATGAGTCAATTTTGAAAAAAGGCAAAGTGAGATCTATAAATAATAGAAAATTGTGTATGACTAGTGTACCATATATGAATGTGGAGAAGGTGAAGCTTGTGTGTTTGGATATAAAAGTGAAAAAAAATAGAGATCTGTAGCGATGGTCGTTATCAATGTAGCATGTGTCCTATAAGAACGTGCTGATGATTTTGATATCGACATCGCTATATTCGTTTTAGTCGATTCTGCGTTCCTTCTCGTTCAGGGTCATCAATGTAGCGAGTTGCTTATCTTTATAAGTCGTGATGATCTTGATTTGTATTTATTTTAAATATAAATACCCAGGAATGCGGATGAAAGCGAAAGTGGATAGCGGGCAAATAATAACAAGTCTTGACAGTTGAATGAACAATAATAATCAATATTTATTTCTCGGCGCGTGGGTAATTTATACTAGCGAGTGAACCAGTTCGCGATACATATTCTGTCTCACTCCCGCGCGTGCACCAGCGTAGCAGGTAGTGCATTTATTTGCTGGAGACAGACAAATACTATTTGTGAGTAAACATTGTTGACGTTTTAGTATGTGACAATTTGTAAATAGTTCATCGGTCATTGACCCTGTATGTTTACAATTTTAACAATAAATTATGTTTAACAATTCACTTATTTATTTTGACAATTATTTATTTATTTAGGTAGGTATCCTACAGATCTATTCTCAATGCCTAACCCATAAGATATGTATGTAATTATAAGTACTCTCACCTTTTTACCATTTTTTTAAGAAATGTGATATTTTAGTTCAGTCGTGATTTTAAAATAAATTATCTAGTAACGAATGTATTGACAAGTGTATTTTAATGTAAACATTATTCAAGTGTCAGCCCGCCATTCTAGGACAGGCATCGAGTTATGGGTATACTCGTATTTTAATTTCGTTGAATGTTATTTTAAAATAAATAGTTCAGTAGTCATTGTGTGTACTAGAGTGCTTTACGATTCTGCAATGATCCACAAACCTCATAGATTTGTTATGTTATTAAATAAAGTACATTTACATAATCTTAAAATAAGTTTAAATTAAGTGCAACATTGAAACGACTTAGTTCAGAACGTATTACATTTTGACAGCTTTCTTGAATACCTTTTCTCCGTGACACTAGAATTCTTTTAGTTTCGTCTCTTAAACCCGGGATTTTATCGGAGTTCCTAAATCTCCATCGGTAAAAAAAAGGGAAAAACTTTCTCGGAGAGAAGGTAGAAAAACAAAAACAGTGGGGAAAAACTGGAAAAATTTCCAGCGTTCAATATTGATTGTGACAATGCAATATTTCCTCTTTATATTTTTATATATATATAGAAGCAGTTTCCCCATGTCGAAACTTTACCTTCTGTCTCCACATTTTGCGCTCTCTTTCTACTTCTATCCTAAAATCCTTCTAAATCGTACCTTATCTCTTTTTTTCTGTGTAGCCTGTGTTCATCATTTGTCTTTTTCCTTGCAACCTTGTGTACCTCTTTTCTTATTTAATTGAATGAGCGAAGAAACTTATGTGTAAACATCTCTTCTTTTTTTTGCCTGCTTCAACTGAATTTACGAGTATGATGATTTATTATTTTTTTTATATTTGGAAAGTCAAAAAATGAACTTATATCTTTTCGAGTTTTGCTTGCGCTTTAAATGAATATGTTTTATGAAACGTAAAAATACTTATTAGAGACTTATAAATCAAACTAGTAAACCACTCAACTGAGAAATAATAATAATTTGTTTTCATTATGAGTAGGTATGTAGTTTATTTGTATGTTAAAAGTAAATAATATTTTTTTTAACGTAATTTCTTTTATCTATACTGCTTTTCATTTTAATATTACATCTTTCTTCAAAGACGAAATATTTAGCTCCATAAAAAATATTTTGTAGCCCTTTCCAATTGTTTTTGGTGACCTTTATACAATAAACATTTTATTGTTATTATTTTGTTTCATTTTTTTTTTCAATAACTTTATGTTTTTTTTATATTGTAGCAATATTATTATTTCACACAGCAATTAGCATGAAGTCACAAAACTTTTGTCTGATTCTTTGGAAAAGATTGTCGTATAGTAATAAACTAGCCATTTGTATTGTTTATAACAAAGCGTCTTAATCACCCTGTCGTGTGGTTTATGACTGAGCATCGTGACTCCCACGATAACCACCGACAACTTCTTTCTATCCATTTCTGTACTCCGCGGCTCGAACGCCAGTTGTTAAGGGTAGTCCAGTTACATCTTCAGCCAGTCAAGCACATTGGAATTTGTTCTCCTCTTCGTCGTCTTTTCACTTTTCCAGTAACCATAATCCTCTTCAAATGTCTCCTTGTCCACAAGCAACATGCCGGAGGACTCGATGACGGCGTATTATCGACAATCTGTCATTGATTCTCAGTTCTTCGAGAATGGAGACGTTAGTTCACCTTGCTATCCATGGAATTCGTAACATCCTTCTCACGTTTTACTCCCGTATATCAAATATGGTACTATAATACTAAACATACTCATTAAAAATATTTCATTCCATGCAGAAGTATATTTTTTAAAAAGCAATTTTTTTAAAAAGACCTACGTAAACATTTAGGTGCATGGACGCACGATACCACGCTATACCACGGTCTCAGATTCGAACCTCACGTTCTGATATTTCTCTCGAATATCACATATTTTTTCTCCTGGCATTCGGTAGTATAATTCAACCTATGTCATGGTTATAGATAGCAAAAAAAAATTTCAACAAATATACGTTGTGGTTTTTGAAAATTGTCTAACTTTTTCTTAATAAAGCACTCTGGATTTATCATCTCTCGTCATTTTTATATCATGATACTTTAGATATTTGTCCAAACATCATAGGAAGTAATATTGATGGCAATAATCTAGTGAATTCAGCTTGGAATCAACATTTTCAATTTTCTTTCAGATTTCATTCCACTTCAATATATTTTAGTGGCGTTTATCAACAGTTTTTTTCAATCAAATATCCACAATAAATGTATCATTGAGGTGCGGTGAAATTTTATTATAAAAAAGTACTCTAAAATATCTACTTATTGTTATTGTGTTACCTTTGTAATAGATACAAATAAAAGTATAGTCAACTTTTGCGTCGGTTCTGAACGTTTTGTTTCGTTGATATTCCAGGAATATAATTCAGGTGCGTTGGACATTTTTATAACATCTACCCGCTTCACTTTTGCTGACAAAAGAACTCCCAAATAAGTTAACGCAAGTCTTGTTGGGTCATAACCTTTTTGCATAGTTTAAATGCCCAAGATGTATCGTCACTAAATCAACAGAAGAGGATCTTGGGACTTCATTGTTAAAAATACATGAAAGGGCAGAGAACTCGAGTAGTTAGATTCATACGAAAATAGATTTTTCATTTTTTCGATCACGTTGGACAGGATGTATAAATAAATATTGAAAAAAAAAAAATACATTCTTCTCCATATAAATGACAGAAGAAAATCAAAAACTTAAATATTTATATGTTTATTTTTCAACAGTATAGATTTACCTATTCTTAATAAACACAATATTTGTGATTTTTATTTTACATTATTTCATGTCGTTCACACCCAAAAGGGGATGATAGCTATCAAATTATATTTGTTATAAAAATACATTCTGAAACGTATTTCAAAAACTGAATTTTTTGCATTACTGATTAATAATATAACTAGCTAAAAGACCCCATCCAAGGATGTGTAAAAACAATAAAAAAATACTTGTTTATTTTTACACCTACTACTTGCATTATATTGCATCACGGCACATATCCCATATACAGCATCAGTACAGCGGTTATTCACTTTATAAGACCATTCAATTTAAATTTTTAACCCACTTATGCCATTAAAAACTAACTAAATGATGGTGAAATCTAAGAAATCAAAAGAAAAGATTATCGAAAAATTTTTAATTGTGGATACGCTCCGTTAGCACATTTTAGCCGACACGGTCAACAAAGCAAACCCAACCACCTGGGGCAGTCTCATATATTTTTTTTGGTTTGTCATTTATATATTAGATTACTATTATACTTTTTATTTCATTTCAATAACCTTTGTGATGTAAAAGATAACTAAAAAAAACAAATGAAATTCAACTAAATACTCTTTATTTGGAAATAATAAAGGGTTTGAATCCCGAGTATTAGCATCCTCGAGGAGTAAAAGCAACATTTGGAATCGAATTCACTAAATGACTAATCAAAAATACAATAAAAAATTATAAGTTGAGTATCAGGATAAGAAGATGGTAACTACGGCAATTCAATTGGGAACTTCTCCATATCCGCGTTTAGTTTAGTTAAATTTAGTATCTGCTTAACACGAATTCTTGAAATAACCAGCGTCACTAAAAAGCAAGATATGATTTTTTTTGTAAAGATATATATATATATATATATATATATATATATATATATATATATATATATATATATATATATATATATATATATATATATATATATATATATATATATATATATATATATATATATATATATATATATATATATATATATATATATATATATATATATATATATATATATATATATATATATATATATATATATATATATATATATATATATATATATATATATATATATATATATATATATATATATATATATATATATATATATATATATATATATATATATATATATATATATATATATATATATATATATATATATATATATATATATATATATATATATATATATATATATATATATATATATATATATATATATATATATATATATATATATATATATATATATATATATATATATATATATATATATATATATATATATATATATATATATATATATATATATATATATATATATATATATATATATATATATATATATATATATATATATATATATATATATATATATATATATATATATATATATATATATATATATATATATATATATATATATATATATATATATATATATATATATATATATATATATATATATATATATATATATATATATATATATATATATATATATATATATATATATATATATATATATATATATATATATATATATATATATATATATATATATATATATATATATATATATATATATATATATATATATATATATATATATATATATATATATATATTGGGTGTACAAATAAGTCACCGCCGTTTGACAAAAGTTGGCGCCACCAGTAAGTTATGGTTAAAATTGTCAGATGTAAAATGTCATTATCGTAAGGTTGGACATCTGTCAACAACATGACCTTGAAATATTAGTGAATTTTTATCAGTATAACATATTTTTTTGTGTTCGAAAATGTCAAGTTTTGAGCCGAATAAGCGTCATTTGCGGGAACTTTTGATTTACTTCTTCAATTTGAAGAAATCTGCAGCTGAGGCGCATCGATTGCTTGTAGAAGCATATGGTGAGGCTGCCTTAAGTGAGAGAAGTTGTCGTGAGTGGTTTCAAAAGTTTAAGAACGGTGAATTTGACATCGAAGACAAAGAACGTAGCGGAAGGCCGAAAGTGTACGAAGACGCGGAATTGGAAGTATTATTGGATCAAGATTCGTGCCAAACGCAAGAAGAACTTGCACTTACATTAGGAGTGACTCAACAAGCAATTTCACATGGGTTGAAATCATTGGGAATGATTCAAAAACAAAGAAATTGGGATTCATATGAACTGACACGGAGAAACTTTGAATGCCAATTTTCCACATGTGAAATGCTGCTTGCCAGGCATAAACGAAAGGGTTTTCTGCACCATATAGTCACTGGTGATGAAAAATGCATCCATTATGATAATCCAAAAAGGAAGAAATCATGGGGATCCCCTGGTCATGCTTCAACATCTACGGCTAAGCCAAATATTCATGGAAAAAAACTCTTGTTGTGTATTTGGTGGGATCAGCTTGGTGTCGTGTATTATGAGTTGCTCAAACCGAATGAAACCATTGCTGGGGCTGTCTACCGAACATAATTGATGAGATTGAGTCGAGCACTCGAGGAAAAGCGCGCCCACTACTACGCCAGACACGACAAAATTATTCTCCTGCATGATAATGCTAGTCCACATGTTGCGGCACCGGTCAAAACCTATTTGGAAACACTCAATTGAGAAGTTTTACCCCACCCGCTGTATTCACCAGACATTGCTCCTTCTGATTACCACTTGTTTTGATCGATGACGCATGGCCTGTCTGAGCAGCACTTCACATCATATGAAGATACCAAAAATTGAGTCGATTCGTGGATAGCCTCAAAAGATGATGATGATGACTGACGCGGTATTCGTATGCTGACAGAAAGATGGGGAAAAGTAGTGGCAAGCGATGGGTACTACTTCGAATAAAACATGAGGTTCCGTTCTTTCACAATAAATGCCCATTTTTTTATAAAAAACGGCGGAAACTTATTTGTACACCTAATATATATATATATATATATATATATATATATATATATATATATATATATATATATATATATATATATATATATATATATATATATATATATATATATATATATATATATATATATATATATATATATATATATATATATATATATATATATATATATATATATATATATATATATATATATATATATATATATATATATATATATATATATATATATATATATATATATATATATATATATATATATATATATATATATATATATATATATATATATATATATATATATATATATATATATATATATATATATATATATATATATATATATATATATATATATATATATATATATATATATATATATATATATATATATATATATATATATATATATATATATATATATATATATATATATATATATATATATATATATATATATATATATATATATATATATATATATATATATATATATATATATATATATATATATATATATATATATATATATATATATATATATATATATATATATATATATATATATATATATATATATATATATATATATATATATATATATATATATATATATATATATATATATATATATATATATATATATATATATATATATATATATATATATATATATATATATATATATATATATATATATATATATATATATATATATATATATATATATATATATATATATATATATATATATATATATATATATATATATATATATATATATATATATATATATATATATATATATATATATATATATATATATATATATATATATATATATATATATATATATATATATATATATATATATATATATATATATATATATATATATATATATATATATATATATATATATATATATATATATATATATATATATATATATATATATATATATATATATATATATATATATATATATATATATATATATATATATATATATATATATATATATATATATATATATATATATATATATATATATATATATATATATATATATATATATATATATATATATATATATATATATATATATATATATATATATATATATATATATATATATATATATATATATATATATATATATATATATATATATATATATATATATATATATATATATATATATATATATATATATATATATATATATATATATATATATATATATATATATATATATATATATATATATATATATATATATATATATATATATATATATATATATATATATATATATATATATATATATATATATATATATATATATATATATATATATATATATATATATATATATATATATATATATATATATATATATATATATATATATATATATATATATATATATATATATATATATATATATATATATATATATATATATATATATATATATATATATATATATATATATATATATATATATATATATATATATATATATATATATATATATATATATATATATATATATATATATATATATATATATATATATATATATATATATATATATATATATATATATATATATATATATATATATATATATATATATATATATATATATATATATATATATATATATATATATATATATATATATATATATATATATATATATATATATATATATATATATATATATATATATATATATATATATATATATATATATATATATATATATATATATATATATATATATATATATATATATATATATATATATATATATATATATATATATATATATATATATATATATATATATATATATATATATATATATATATATATATATATATATATATATATATATATATATATATATATATATATATATATATATATATATATATATATATATATATATATATATATATATATATATATATATATATATATATATATATATATATATATATATATATATATATATATATATATATTAGGTGTACAAATAAGTTTCCGCCGTTTTTTATAAAAAAATGGGCATTTATTGTGAAAGAACGGAACCTCATGTTTTATTCGAAGTAGTACCCATCGCTTGCCACTACTTTTCCCCATCTTTCTGTCAGCATACGAATACCGCGTCAGTCATCATCATCATCTTTTGAGGCTATCCACGAATCGACTCAATTTTTGGTATCTTCATATGATGTGAAGTGCTGCTCAGACAGGCCATGCGTCATCGATCAAAACAAGTGGTAATCAGAAGGAGCAATGTCTGGTGAATACAGCGGGTGGGGTAAAACTTCTCAATTGAGTGTTTCCAAATAGGTTTTGACCGGTGCCGCAACATGTGGACTAGCATTATCATGCAGGAGAATAATTTTGTCGTGTCTGGCGTAGTAGTGGGCGCGCTTTTCCTCGAGTGCTCGACTCAATCTCATCAATTATGTTCGGTAGACAGCCCCAGCAATGGTTTCATTCGGTTTGAGCAACTCATAATACACGACACCAAGCTGATCCCACCAAATACACAACAAGAGTTTTTTTCCATGAATATTTGGCTTAGCCGTAGATGTTGAAGCATGACCAGGGGATCCCCATGATTTCTTCCTTTTTGGATTATCATAATGGATGCATTTTTCATCACCAGTGACTATATGGTGCAGAAAACCCTTTCGTTTATGCCTGGCAAGCAGCATTTCACATGTGGAAAATTGGCATTCAAAGTTTCTCCGTGTCAGTTCATATGAATCCCAATTTCTTTGTTTTTGAATCATTCCCAATGATTTCAACCCATGTGAAATTGCTTGTTGAGTCACTCCTAATGTAAGTGCAAGTTCTTCTTGCGTTTGGCACGAATCTTGATCCAATAATACTTCCAATTCCGCGTCTTCGTACACTTTCGGCCTTCCGCTACGTTCTTTGTCTTCGATGTCAAATTCACCGTTCTTAAACTTTTGAAACCACTCACGACAACTTCTCTCACTTAAGGCAGCCTCACCATATGCTTCTACAAGCAATCGATGCGCCTCAGCTGCAGATTTCTTCAAATTGAAGAAGTAAATCAAAAGTTCCCGCAAATGACGCTTATTCGGCTCAAAACTTGACATTTTCGAACACAAAAAAATATGTTATACTGATAAAAATTCACTAATATTTCAAGGTCATGTTGTTGACAGATGTCCAACCTTACGATAATGACATTTTACATCTGACAATTTTAACCATAACTTACTGGTGGCGCCAACTTTTGTCAAACGGCGGTGACTTATTTGTACACCCAATATATATATATATATATATATATATATATATATATATATATATATATATATATATATATATATATATATATATATATATATATATATATATATATATATATATATATATATATATATATATATATATATATATATATATATATATATATATATATATATATATATATATATATATATATATATATATATATATATATATATATATATATATATATATATATATATATATATATATATATATATATATATATATATATATATATATATATATATATATATATATATATATATATATATATATATATATATATATATATATATATATATATATATATATATATATATATATATATATATATATATATATATATATATATATATATATATATATATATATATATATATATATATATATATATATATATATATATATATATATATATATATATATATATATATATATATATATATATATATATATATATATATATATATATATATATATATATATATATATATATATATATATATATATATATATATATATATATATATATATATATATATATATATATATATATATATATATATATATATATATATATATATATATATATATATATATATATATATATATATATATATATATATATATATATATATATATATATATATATATATATATATATATATATATATATATATATATATATATATATATATATATATATATATATATATATATATATATATATATATATATATATATATATATATATATATATATATATATATATATATATATATATATATATATATATATATATATATATATATATATATATATATATATATATATATATATATATATATATATATATATATATATATATATATATATATATATATATATATATATATATATATATATATATATATATATATATATATATATATATATATATATATATATATATATATATATATATATATATATATATATATATATATATATATATATATATATATATATATATATATATATATATATATATATATATATATATATATATATATATATATATATATATATATATATATATATATATATATATATATATATATATATATATATATATATATATATATATATATATATATATATATATATATATATATATATATATATATATATATATATATATATATATATATATATATATATATATAT